>SNQJ01S0037735.1:7718-45688 GCA_010110895.2 Picea sitchensis
GGGGATTAACCTAATAATAAAAATAATAATAATGACATGATTAATCCACAATGGGGATTTAATCCAATAACAAAATAATAAGAATGCTCTTCGCAGTTACATTATTTCAACACCACTTACACCCACTTCTCACAGACTCTTATTCCCCAAATTCCTATCCCACCCTAGGAGTATACACCTTCACTGTCACATAGTTCATCGGTTGCTCCACCTCCCTTCTGGGGCTTCAGAAATAGGTCGGACATGAACTCTCAGAGATCTATAGTTGTTACTAGACTCCCTCCCACAAAATTCACTCCCTCAGAACACTCTCTCACCTGGAGAGATTTGCGCACAAGCATGACAACTTGCCTCTTCAATATACGGGCCTGACAACCCGACTTTTCAAACCACAAGCCTAACAACCTATTTCTTCTATCCATCTCCTAAGACAAATGGGAAAGGGCGAAGGAAACAAAAGAACTTTGGTAAGGAAGAGGATAACTCAGTGAAAATACCAGTGTGCGCAAGTTACCGAGGTTTGCAATGGTCACGGTTTCAACAATGGAGAAAATGTCTGGCTGCATGATTTCTCCATACGTGAGTGAAATTGAATGGCCAAAATGGTGGGAATGTGAGAGCCAATTGTGTGTCCCCACTCAAACGAAAATAAATCCCCCTTAAAATTGCATGTGCCCGAGCTGACACATGTCACTCATGAAGCACTTTCCTTTCCATTTGGAAGTCATTCCCTCTTCCCAAAGGAACTTAGGATATAATCATATCCTTCTATCAACATTTAGAATAATAATAAATTATTCTTGGACTTAAGCTCTTAAGCTTAGTCCTTATTTCCAGCCTCTCAGCCCCCTCTCCCTTACCCAACCTAGTGGAGCTTAGTCCCCCATACTCTTTCTTCATGGTCAGTCTACACACGACGATGTTTTTATATTAATAATATGAATATTTGAGTGTACAAAACATGTTGCTGGCCTTTAACACCTAGGCTCACCGATCTCATAAACACTTAACCCTATCAGCTTATAACGGCTTGGCTCACTAGCCTACAAAACGTGTTACAATTCATAAATACAAGTGGGCTCATACTTGGGTGTATTACAACTTTGGAGAGGTGTTTTGGTTGTTGATATCTCTTATGTCCCTGAAAAAGTGGATAAAAATTATATAATTTGTGAAAATCACATGCTCCTGAGAGGGGTTAATAGGAAAAATACTTCTATAACTTCTTGAAAATCATTCTAAACTATATCAAGCAACTCAAAAAGGTATAAAATGAGGCTTGAATTGAAGAGAGGGAAGAAACATTTTAATATCCCAAGACCAATCCCCAATTGTAATTGTAAATGTAACATGTTTTATAGGTTGGTGAGACAAGTGATTATAAGCTAGGAGGCTTATGTGATGATTAGGTTGGAGAACCTAGATTCTTAGGGATAGTGAGACTATTATTGTATATGTAAACATTCATATCATTAATATAATACATTGTTGTGTGTAGACTGACCATGATAAAAGAGAATGAGGGACTAAACTCCACTAGGTGGGGAAAGGGATTGGGTTAAGAGGCTAGGAAAAATGGATAAGCTTGAGGGATTATCTCTAAGGGAATATTATAATATATTTCCTAAAAGGAAAAGGTTAGGATATAACTGAAGTTATCCTAAGTTCCTTTGGGGAAAGGAGCAAACTGCAAGTGGATAGGAATGATATTCCTCGACGGCCAGGTGTCAATCCTGACGCATGTATTTTTATGTGGGAAAGTTTTTTCATTTGAGGTGTTGTCTTCCATTCTAGCCATATTTTCCAGCAACTCACGCATTCACACACTGATCCATCCCCTCCATTGTTGAACTCTGCAACATTCATGTACCTATGAAAACTTCACGCATTCTGGAGCCATATCTCTTTTTTTCTTATCATCAATTGAAAATTGTGATCCTCTTGGGTGGCATAGTACAACTGTGCCTACCTAATCTTGCGTTGTACTTTCCTGTTGTGAGCAACACCTATTTCCAAACCCAAAGGTCATGGTTGTTTCTTTTACCTTTACCTTAGTTGAATGTGGTTGTTGTTTTCACCTAAGCTTGTTGTTGGTTATCTGGGAGCGGGAGTGAAGAGGCGGGTTGTCAGGCCCATGGAATGAAGAGGCAGGTTGTCAAGCCTATGATAAACTCTCTCCAAGTGAGAGATTTTGTTGGAAAAAAAAATCATGTTTTCAGGTATGTGAGAAACTCTCTCGAGGTGAGAGAGGTTGTTGGGGAAGTGATTTCTCCTGGAGGGAGCCCAACAGTGGCTATAGTGCTATGAGAATTCCTTTCTGACCTATCGATGAAGCCTTGGAAGGGAAGTGGGGCAACCAAAGGACTATTGAGCATAGAAGGAGCACACTTCCTCAGTTGGTACAAGCATGTGGGGAGTGAGAGGTTGTAGGATGTGTGTATAAGTTGGCTCCTAGGAAGGAATCCTTCCTGATTGACTGTGTAGCATCCTGTTGTCTCATCCTAGCCTAGGAATCCCTTTACCTGGGTGGATTTTAGACCCAGCTCGAGGGTGACCCACTATTGATAGTGATGAGTAGCGTGGTCTATGGCTGGGAGGTTTGTGGAAGGTCTGCATCCAGTTGGTGGTCTTCTACAAAAAGATAAGTACCATTTCTATGTTCATTTACATGTTGTGAATTTGTACATGTCTAATATTTATAAGTATTTCCTGTATATGTTGTATGTGTAGGCTTACTGTTATTTCTGCATTAATCTATATATTCGAAGAGTGTAATTGTCTGTTAAGTTATATATGTATGATGTTCTACAAGATTTTTTGTGTGTCATATCCCAACAGGTCTATGGCTTGGTATGTTACATTTTGGGTATCAAAAGATCAGTAAGAATTTGTTTTAGAGTAGCATGGCTTGGCCTGGGTGGTTGGGGGTGTTACAAAATGGTATCAAAGCTTAGAAAGAGTGGTTCTACGAGGTAGCATGTCTCTACCTGTGTGGTTGAGGGTGTTACAAAATTGTATCATAGATTAGAAAGAGTGGTTCTATGAGGTAGCATGGCCTGAACTGGGTGGTCAAGGGTGTTACCAAATGGTATCAGAGCCCATGGTTTCAACATTGAACCTGGATGGGTCGTGTATGAGGAACTGAAGTAAAAATTCCATAGGTATTTGATGTACAAAGTGAGAGAGGGGTGCTGAGAGAGCTCCTGGGGGGTAATGGAAAGCTCAAGAGAAGTGGAGGAGAATTTATCACAATGATTATGGTTGACAAAAACAAGATTGAATTTGAGTCATAGGATGTGCGCGGGGGGAGGCAAACCCTTGCCAGCCGTCAGATCTGGAAAAGGTGCACATAAATTAACCTCCAAGTCCTTCGGACTTCGAGACTTTGGTGAAGTTTACATTCTGTTGAGAAAAAGGGGCCGAAGCTAAAAGTTTGGAAGTCCTAGGGTTATTTTCATCCATAGATCATCCGAGAAGAGGGGAGTCGTAGATTTTCCCTGAGTAGTTCGTCGGTTTGGAGTTTGGGGAAATTTATTGAAGTGTGCATAGAATGGACTTCTTCCCAAAGTTTCGAAGTCTGGAACTCATCCAGACCATTCAATTAATAGGGACACGTGTCCATAGACCAATCATGCAAAATTTAGCATTTCAGAGATTCAAAGTTGGTGAAAACCGAGAGGTAATGTTAATTAAATCTCTGAAGTTCCAAAGCCCTAGATTCCCAAAGTTCCCGGAAGAAGTTGTTTGGTGGTTCAGAGTTTGGGAGAAACATGGTGATAAGTCAATAAATCCACCGAATCTTGGAGATACGAAGTGTCGAAGCATGGGGTATGATGTGGCATGATGATGTCACCAAGGGTGACATGGACCTTTCCTAGTCGTGCCACATGTCAATCAAAATTGTACTTTTGACGATCTTGTTGGAACAATAGTAGTATGAAATGTGGGGACCATGTGTCACCATATTATATCTTGAAAGTAATATTACATGGACCCCAGAAAATTTAAGAGGTTTGGGAATTCAACATTTGGAAGAAATGGGAGAAGAAGGTGTGAATTTCTTTGAAGCCCGAAGCTCTAGAGCGTCGAAGATTCGAAGCCATGAAGGATCAACAACTCAGTACTTCATCGATTTGTAGTTTGGGAGAATCACTAAGTAATGAGATAGAAACCTACGAGTCCTAAAGTTTCAAATTCAAGAAGCACGAGAATGACGTGGTCGTTGACGTCACATAGGGTGATGTGGGAACACTAGATGCTTGCCACGTGTCATCATTTTTTAACTATTTCAAACACTATTCAGACCAATTGGAACATGAAACATGTCAGTTGTGGGATTGAGCCATGTGTCCTCTCCTTATTTTCTACCATGGAGCACCCCCCTGGTGCGTGGTTACTGACGAGACTCTAGAATCTCGGAGAATATATCATTCAAGGGTATGTGTGTATGTTGTTGCAATATCTTCTGAAGCCCGAAACACTAGAGCATTGAAGTAGTAATTCTTCGAAGTGCCACTCAGGGATTTCACCAATTCGGTGTTCAGAGAGAATTTTATGTGGAGTTGATGGACCTTATAAAGCCTGAAGTTATGAAGTCCTGAAGCTCCGAAGTAGTGGAGCCTTGAAGCTCTAAAGAAATCTCTATTCGGAACTTTGCTAGTTCGACATTTGAGAAAAATGAAGTGTGATTAAGGAGAAACCTTTGAAGCCTGAAGTTTTGAAGTCTTGAAGAACTGGAGTGACATGGCCTGCTGACGTTACCTAGGGATATGTGGACACACTTGATTCTTGCCACATGTCATATTGTTTCATTCTTTTCAAATACCGTTCAAGACAGTTAGAACTTGACACGTGTCACCCATCATATTGGGCCATGTGTCATCTCTACGTTTTTGCCATTTAGTAAACCTCTTGGGTGCATGATTGTTGATGAGACTCCAGGTGTTCTCCAATTCATAATTCAGAGGAAACATGGTATGATGAAGGTAAAACCTCTGAAGCCCTAAGCAACAAAGTGCTTGATTAATTAAATGACAAAGTTTCGGGATGAGAATCCAGGTAGATGAATTGAAGGAATTATGGGAAGGCATACATGTATACAATGTATCAAGACCCATCAAAACAGAGAGGATTTTTACGTTGTATGGCATATGTCCTTATACCACACATGATTATCTAGGCTTAGGATTTTTCTCTGGTAATCAACATGTTTATTGATTTTTTTATTTACATAACAATATTTATTTGCATATTTAATTCACTATGATTGACATTCTATTCTTAAATGCTAACGTGTTATGTATACAATAATTTCGTAGGTATTGTAACTAAAGGATACCATGGATGTAAATGGTGTGGACCTTCTCTAAAGGCTAGGTGTTCCAACCACCTACGAAATCCAGTGTACAACTGCTTGAGGGTATTCCTCCCAGAATAACATCCTTATAGAATAGAAACATCTTCTTTCAATGGTAAACAAAAGAGAACCCAAAGGCCTACAATAATGACACCAACGGAATGGCTTAGAGAATATGAGAGAGAGAAGGAGAAGGAGATTACATAAAAAAAATATTCAAATGGGGATCCTATGCTCGATGATCTAGAATTATTTGACACCTATGTTGAGAAATTTCCCATTGGGATGAAAAGGAAATATATCTTTTTTGAGATCCCCTATTGGGAGCATCTTAATATTGCCCACTTAATACATCCCATGCATATACTTAAAAATGTTTCATCTTCTTTATGGAGGCACATATCATCAAAATAAAGTGACAAATTGGTTGTGAGGAGAGATCTTATATCTTCAAAAACTAAAAATAAACATTGGCCAAGACAAGAAAGCAGAGGAGAGGTTGGTCCCTCTTAATCTTTCAAAGAAGGTGATGTCCCATGGATTTTGAAGAACAAAGATATTTCTTTGGAAAAGGAAGTTACATTGGGTTTGAAAGTGCCTTATTTATATGGTTCTTCCCTATGACATTTCTTCACTATGCGTCAAGACCATTTTTCGAGGTTGAAATAACATGACCTTTTGAACCTTCTAAAGGTATGACTTATGCCAAAAATATGATTTATTATTTGTAATTTTTATTTTTATGCCACAGGATAAAACAAAATTAATTTTTTGTGTGTTTACTTTGTCGTGTCATTATCATATTCTCATGTGTGGGTGTGTGAACCTATAAATGTGTTGAACCTACACAGAAAATATCTAGATAGAAAATGACATACATTGTTTGCAGAGAAAATATGAGAAAAAGAATGGAAGAATAATCATTTACCAAATTAATGAATGATAATTTACACATGATATACTCTATATAACTCAACTAATTCACACTGGAGGAGAATCCAATGCACCATAGTGGTGTTCTAGAGTGATCTAGACACACAATGTCAGTTACAGGAATAAATTTCCACCTAGTCTAGTCTCTCAAGTAGTTATATGAGTTAACTTCCACCTAGTATGAGTTAACTAATATCTCAGTCTCCGGTTAACTGACTGAAACATAGTGAAGTGAGGAGGAGATTAGGGAATCATGAGTAATGCTCTAGTATGGTGATAATCCCAAGGACAATGTGCATTCATTGGTGATGATCCCAATGTGGCATCTAGACTCCACTCAACTACTCAAACTGAACTATGAGCTGAAGAGAATATTATCCTAGAGGAATATTCTCCCTAGAATATAGGAGATGGAATAATGACTAGTAAACATAGGGAAAACCTTAGGAAAAATAATCCCTAAGTGTGTGTGAAGTATCCCCAACACCCCCCTGAACATCACTATGGTGAAAATAAAGAATGGGTCCCAACAATGAGGCCATGCTAGGTACCCAAATACAAATGATACACTGAACTAAATGAGGAAAGAGGGAAACCCCCTCCCTTAAAGAACAATGTATGAAAAAAAAAAGAACTTCACTCCAAGATGACTGTGCAAAGAATGGAACTTATACTCAGTGAAGGTCTTGGTGAAGATGTTTGCAGTCTGTTCTGCTGAAGTAAATAACTACAGGTCAATGATCCCCTCATTTACTAAGTCTTGGATGTATTGCATGTGGATATTGATGTTCTTCGTTTTCTTCCTCTGAAGTGGATCTCTGTAGAAATTCAGAGTTCTCTGGTTGTCTCACGAGATGATGATCAGTCGATGAAACTGAATGCCCAACTCACTGAGAAAATGTTATAGCAACATATCCTGAATGGTTATGTTAACTACCCCTCTGTACTCTACCTTGGCTAAAGATATAGAAATAGAAGCCTACTTCTTGCTCGACCAATAGATAGGCCTAGAACCAAGACTAAGTGAGTAACCAGATGTGGACTTATGATCAATGCTATCACTATCCTAGTCAGGATCAATGAACTCGATGAGGTCCAATGTAGATTTTTTTGCATAGTGAATCCCAAAGGTGATGGTGACATGTACGTATCGAAAGATACACCTTGAAACCTTCCAATGTATCTCATGCGACTCTTTCATGAACCTGGAGAGTGCTCCAATTGCATAGGATAGTTTTTTTCTAGAGTATGTGAGATACAACAAACTCCCCCCTAGTTGTCTGTATAGTGTGTTTTTAACCAATGAAGTGTCCCCGCCATCCTCAAGTATGACTCTGGATAGGAAGGGAGCAAGGGAAGACTTGCAGTCTATCATGTGAAATATCTTGAGAAGATATTGTGCATAGATGTCTTGAGATAGTTTGATGCCTGATGCATCCTGAATGATCTCAAGTCTAAGGAAGAAATGTAGCAGACCCATGTATGTCATCAATAACCTATCATGCAAAATCCTCTTGAATACAAAAATAGTTGAATTCAAGCAAATGGTGATCAATAGATCATCAATATACAGAACGAGGAGTAGAAGTGAATCAATTGTCGTGGGCATGTAAACATTTCGTTCTGAATTAAAATGTACAAAGTTCTATGACATTAGGTATGATTCCATTTTGTAATATCATGCCCTCGAGGCCTGCTTGAGGCAATAAAGATATTTATTAAGTCGACAAACCAAAGATGAATCTTGTACAAATCCCTGGGGCTACTCCATATAGATCTCCTCACAGATATCACCATGAATAAATGCATTCCTCACATCCATATGATGCACTTCCCATGCCTTGTCTGCCACAATGGAAAGTGCCAAATGTATGGAATCCATCTTCACTACTGGAGGGAAGGTCTCATCATAGTCAATGTCATGCACCTGCTGAAATCGTTTGGAAACTAGCCTGGCTTTGTATCTTCTAACTTGTCCATCCACTACACTCTTGGTCCTTTAGACCCATCTTCACCTGACAAGTTTCCTTCCCAAGTCTGGTTCTCGACAAGGGATTTCCAACAACCTCTCCATAGGAATGTGGATATGAAGAATGAACCAAGAAAACATTTTTGGGTGGCAGCGATTCAGTGGAAGTGAGTGCAAAAGGAAGCTCCTCAAAATCATATCGAGTCCTCCTAGTATCAACTCGATCCCCAACAATATCTCTTGATTCCTGAAGAGTACTATTGGCCCACTTGGGCCTCTACTCTAGCTCTGCATTTGCATCTGCATGCACTGAATCTGAATTTAACTGTACTGACTCTATATCTGAATCATATGAATCCTCTGAATCAAAAATATCATCTGAATAAGATTCTTCATGTGCATGCTCATAATATCTGAAAAGTGGAAGAATAAAAGTGTCTTCATGCGTATGTTGAGGTACATGCGAGACACTTTCCTCGAATTGGAAACTTCATTCAATGATGAGTTGGTCTGAGGAAATATCAATTAGTTTGTATCCATTCACACCGTCAGGGTATCCAACAAAGATATACTCTGTGTTATGTGGATCAAGTGACTTCCTCTTCTAAGAGGGAATCATGGCCCATGCACGAGAACTGAATATACAGAAGTGGGTAACTTCTGGTTTGAGGCCACTCCAAGCGTCATAGGGGGTCTTATCCTTGATAGATCTATGGGGAGAATTCTTTTGTATGTAGGTTTCACAATTAAGTGCTTCAACCCATAATATTTGTGGAGCTGACTTTGCATGTAGCATGCAAGATGTCATCTCTTTTAGAGATCTATTTTTCCACTCAACAACTTTGTTTTTATATGGAGTATAAGGAACCGTGTATTGCAACTGAATCTCAACCTCATCAAAAATATTTTGTATATCATGGTTGACATACTCTCCCTAGTTATTTATTCGAAGGACTTTAATCTTATTCCCTGACTGTGTCTCAACAAGGGCTTTGAAATCTTTGAGGCATTGAAAGACCTATGATTTTTTCTTTAGAAAGAAAATCCATGTGAAGCGTGAGAAATCATAAAAAAAATGATCACCTACCTTGGTTTACTGATTGATTAATGTGGAAAAGGGCCCATGAGGTCACTATGGATCATATCTAAAGGAAAGGAATCCTTCTGAGTATTTTCTTTGTCGAATTTATCTTGAGGGTGTTTTCCATGAACACATCCCTCACAAATTCCTTTGGACAAGTGGATGTCAGGTAGACTATCAACCATTCCATTATTTCTAAGTTGTTTCATATATCTGAAATTTAAATCCATAAACCTTTTGTGCCATATCCTACTACTTTCATCAACATGGGTAAGAAGTAATGTAGAATTTGGTTCAATAAATTCAAAAAATGTGTAGAGTATGGATTGATGATTTACTTCACCGATAAAAACCCTGGAATTATTTTTAATGTCATAGATATCCACAACATCAGGTGTGAATACAAGTCTCTTTCTGGTGGAATAGTTTGTCATATGATACATGAAGAGAATATAGTAAGAAATTTTGGGAACATGTAGCACATTTTCGAAGCTTCCATTTGTGAGTTAAATTCTTCCTTTTCCTGTGACCTCAACTAGAGAGTTTTCCCCCATCAGAATAAGAGGAGCTTTGTATGCATCCAAGGAAGAGTAGAATTCTTTTGTGGCTACCATGTGATGTTATGCACCTAAATATACAATCCAAGCATCAGGAGAGGAGTTTATGGAAATCAAAACATGGATATACTTTCCTTTATTGGGATTCTAATCTTTTGGCTTCTTCCTCTTGGAACTCTCGGGGATGCGATCTCCAAGGTTGTTTTTTTGAATTATTTGGGCCATTTTATCTATCTATTTCTATATACATGTGAATTATAGATGGAATCCTTTATGGCAGTAAGTGCATTTCTCCCCTTTTCTTCCATTTCCACCTTTGGATCTGGAGGCATCATTGAAGGCCCTTGCATACCCTTCCTTCTTTGGATTTTCATGTGCTTTCCTTTTGTATTTGTGTTTAGATTTATTATTTTGGTGATTGTTACCATCTTTGACATCAAGTGCATGTGCCTTTGAGCCCTTTTTTTCCCATATTGATGAGCTTGGTCTGGTCTTGCGCCAAGAGATGACATGGTACAAGTAGATCCAGAGGTGATGTTAACTGATGAAATTTAGATACAAACACTGAGTATTATGGACCAAGTTTGGAGAGAATGGTAAGAACCATTTGTTTCTCCTCCTTAGATTTATCAACCCCGAAAGCCTTGAGTTGCGATAGCAAATCCTTATATTTGGTAAAGAAATATTGTAGATTGTTGAAGGTTTTTGGATCTAAAGTGAGCAATTCCACCTTGATCATGTGTTCCCTAATATCATCCCGTTTTCCAAAAATACCTACCATGGTGGTCTAGGATTCATTGGGGGTTTTATAGGAGGATATGTGAAAGAGGAGCTCAGGAGAAATGAGACAACAAACAGTTCCAAAAGATTCATCCATTCAATTAAGATACTTGTATTTTTCTATGGATGATGTGGGTTCGGTCTTTGTTTTCATGGTTAACCTATATAATCCTCTACTTTGAAGATGCACTATCATATTTTCCTTCCATGCAAATAAATTGTACAGTGTAAGAATGAATTCTTTTGGAAAATCCATTTTTCCCGTTGTCTTCAATCTTCGGTACTTGAAAAAAGAATCGGCTGTGTCTTTTTCCTAGCAATATGTTTTCTATGATACCATGTAAATGTGTTGAAATCGCACATAAAATATCTAGCTAGAAAATTACATACACAGTTTGCAGATAAAATATGAGAAAAGAGAAACAAGAGAGAAAGAATGGAAGAATTCTCATCAACCAAATGGATGAATGATAATTTACAAATGATATAATCTGTATAACGCAACTGATGTGCACTGTAGGAGAAGAAAATGCACCATAGGGGTGGTATAGAGTGATCTAGATACACACTGACAATTACAGGAGTAAAATGCTACCTAGTCTAGTCTCTCAGGAAGTTACAGGAGTTAACTAGTCTCTCAGTCTTCAGCTAACTGACTCAAACAGAGTGAAGTGAGGAGGATATCAGGGAATCATGAGTGATGAACTAGTCTGGTGATAATCCCAAGGACAATATGAATTAGCTGGTGATGATCCCATTGTGGAATCTAGACTCCACTCAACTGATAAAACTGAAGTGTGAATTGAAGAGAATATTCTCCTATAGGAATATTCTCCCTAGACTCTAAGAGATTGAATAATGACTAGTAAACATAGGGGAAACCTTAGGAAAAATAATTCCTAGGCATGTGTGAAGTATCTCCAATAGAACCATGAATTTCCCAATGACCTAAGGCGTGCCATATATAAATTATTTTCATTTGTAGGTTGGATCGCATCAAAGGAGATTCATATGGCTAGAATTCCACGGTGGTGTCAATAGATATTTGAGATTGTTTGTATGTTTGAGAGGGAACTACCATTGAGTTTCATGGAATTGCATATTCATAATCTAATTAACCTAGTATATGAGGTTGAATTAGTCAGGGTGGTGTCTTGTCGTTTGATGTATTTTTAGAGAGGTACATGAAGAAATTGAAAGGATTTGTTCGTCAAAGGGAAAAACCCAAGGGGACTATGGCATGTGGTACATATCATATGAGTCTTTTCTTATGCCAGTAAGTACATCAAGTGGATCGACAACACACCGGGTGAAATGATTTGGGATGACGAAAGGGATGAAGACAAAAGAGAAGGGGAGCTTCTCCAAACGAATGGAAAAAGGAGCTTAATAAATAGTAAGTGACTTATCGTTTGTCAAATTTCTACACAGTAATTATTCAAACTGAACTTCATAATGTATATATTCATGATCTCATATGTACTATATGTTGGTTTGATTTCATGAATACATTAGCGAATTCATAAATTGATGCCATCAATAAATTCATTCTTTACTATTCAGAGGAAACATAGTCGCGGGTTGCATCATACAAACATAAGAGGAGGAAATAGGAAAGTGACAGGAAATAATTCAAATGGTTGAATGGTAGAAGCATGCCTTATACTGATCATTTAAAAGAAAATATTCCAATGATATTCCCCAACAGTTGGGTTCTTGGCCAATTCAAAGAGAAATATGGTGCATCTGGTCGTTACCCACATGAAGAAGAGGATGCACTAAACATAGGGATTGGTTGCAACAACTCGGTAATAATATTTTTGTAAACATAATTAACTTCACAATGCACATTTGAATTGTAAGTACATCTATATCATTTTTTATTTTAATGGTCAAGTTATTAGACACATATTGACACTATGATTTGTTCATTTTTTATAGGTTCATTTTTTCCCATCTATGTGGGAATATGGACATCATTTTCTCATAGAGGATGCCAATGATGGACACATGACACAATATTGTGGAGTGGAAGTCGAGTTCGACCAATCTATTTTTGTTTTCCACCGTGATCAAAATACCATACCTGGGAAGTTAGGTTACTTTGGAAAGATATAAGAGATCATTCGAGTGGACTTATCTTCTTTCCAATGTGTTATTTTTAGGTGCAAGTGGTGGGACACCTTTGATCAGAATAATGTAAAGGAAGATCGTGATAGTGGTATGATATGTATCGACTCTAAAAAGATGTGGGATGAAGCTAAGGATCCTTATGTTTTCCCAAAACTCTGCAACCAAGTGTTTTTTTACCCAGATGTGTTGGATAGGGATTGGTGGTTTGTATTAATAAACAACCCTAGATTGAAACATATTTTTGATAACAACACTATTAGCATGCCAAGCAAGAAAGATAATGAGGGTGATGACAAAAAAGAGTGATGTGTACATGTTTTATTTCATCTTTAATACTTTTGTTGTATCTTTTTTATATTCTTTATTTTGCTAATTATATTGTTTTTTATTCATCTTCTAACATAGGAAATGTTAAGTTAATTATAACAAATATTTGAACAATTTTAGTTGGTTAACATTTAGTTTGACGTGTAATGTGTTTTTGTTTCAAAATATTTGTTATTGCATGGAAAAATTGTTATTTGAACATATTTATATGTGGTTTCATATATTTAAAAATGTTCCATCTTCTTTAAGTATTTCCAATTGTGAAATCCTGAAAAATGTTAAATGTCCAGTTGAAATTTTAATGGGATATGAAATTCTACTTTTTATGTTGATATAACTAGATTTAATGATATGGTTGATATGCATGTTTAATAGTACAACATTTTTTAGGATATGTTAACATGTTGATTCAAAAACTGTGTTTATGTTCATTTATTTTGTAGATTTAAAAGTAAGATTAACAAAAAAATGTGGTTTATAATTAAAAATTAAGTTTATAACATGATTTTGTGATAATTTGTTTTTTAACTAAGTAGTGTTTGTTAGTTTACATACTTTTATCATTGTTTTTTAACATATTTATAAAATTGTGCCGCCAATGTTGAGTAAAACCACAATTAATGAAGTAATATTTTAAAATTTGATAGAAATCAACTTATGAAATAATGACAAAAATAACAATAGGAAGATTTGCATCCATAAAACTTTAAAGACAATAGAATGCTTATCATTGAAGATCATAACTTTTTTATGATAACAATTTTTAGTGTAGAAGAGTCTATTCAAAAAGAGTAATTAGTACAATGGAAAATAATATTTATTCATATGTCATTTGTCTTTTGAAAAAATAAAAACTAGTTAGAATGAATATGTATACTGAACTATCTATGCAATTATAGTTTCAACCATATTGAACTTTGTAATTTACAAAAACAAAAATGATGTTGATAACCATGTTATAATAAACATAAACAACATCTAAAATAGACATTTTTATTCACTAGCTAACATCATCTAATTGTATATACCTCTAGCACATATAAACGTCATTAATTAGCTATCACACATATCTAATAATTTAAAAAGGCATCATCATTGTGATCACATATAACAAAATACAATCATTTTCTAACATCATCATCACACACATCTAGCAAGCATCATTTAACATACACATCTATACAACACATTTAACATTAAACATATCTAGCATGACCTAAAAATGTACACATCAACATCAACATATAAATTAATTAAGTATATAATCATGATCAACGGGAAAAATGCACGTATAATTAACAATGTTATAACATACACATATATCTAGCACATTTAACATCCAAATCTAACATGAACTAACAATATACACATCAACATCATCATATAAATTAAGTACATCATCAACATGATCAATAGAAAAAAAACACCATATATATATATATATATATATATATATATATATATATATATATATATATATATATATATATATATATATATATATATATATATATATATATCATGGAAAAGTCAAATAACTATTATAACATATGAAAAGTCAAATAACTATTATAACATATCTGATCTAACCTCTGGGATAATATGCATATCTACAACAGTAGGGGATTCCTTCTCTGTAGTGGAAGATGATGGATGATGAATAGGTCTTGCTTGCTCATCTAGGTGAGGTGAAAGAGGAGGATGAGGAATAGGTTCGGCATGTTCACCTAGGTGAGGTGAAAGAGGAGGATGAGGAATAGTTCTTGCATGCTCATCTAGGTGAGGTGAAAGAGGAGGAGGAGGACTATGTGCTTTCTCCTCATGATATGGGTGAGTTGAAGGAGGAGGAGGAGGATGTGGATACGAATTATCATAACCACCCACATTAATCGATGGGGTACTTGATGAACGATACGTACTGGAAGAATAGTTGTGCCTATCATCGGGAGCCCTCCTCACTGCTAGTAGCATGGAATCTCTGATGATATGATGCATAAGAGGCATCAAATCACACGTCATATCCCTCCAAATATCCAAGATCATAGGATATTCCTTGATGTCTTGCATCGGGATAGGGAAAAATCCCACCTCAGTCAAAAGTGCAGAGAGTTAGTCGCCCAAATCCAACTTGAATCTGATATCAAGCCTACGATGCATGTGGCCGGGTATATGCACCCGAGGACCTTGACCCAATGAGGCCTCAGGAATCATCTCCTCAATTTCATTTGTTGGGGGAGGAGGCACGTCCTCAATGAAAGTGCTAATATCTGCAAAATATATAGTACAAAACTATAATTACACAATTAATTCATTAAACAAGTTAAAGAACGTGTTAGAATTAATTTTATTCTAATTAAGTAAGACAATAAAATGAAACTATATTAATTTATAAAACACTAATATTTACTCTATCATCTGGTGGCTCATCTAGTGAGAAGAGGATGTTTGGACATCCTCACCAATCCAATCATGTGTAGGGACACGACACCATGATGAACATGTGATTTGTCGCACTTCCTAGTATCCCTAGTGCATCTAGTGAAATCCTAGCTGGAAACTCCGGCTGGACCCTCTTGGGAATCATCTCCCCACACATGCACATCTACACATGAGTCCTCGGCCTTGCAGGATGACATAAAAAATACGACCTCATCTCTGGAAACCTCTCAAAAAATAATAAAAATGGCTCTGATGCAAATGGGAAGTTTGACCTCCCACATATCATAGCATGACATTTATCAAGCGCTATACAAAACTGCCACAAAAAATGGCAAACCATCTGATACACCGTGTTTGTTGTACCAATGAATCAACATACTACAAAAGAGGGAAGTAATGTTCTTCCCATCACTAAGAGTGAGAGGCACCTAACCTCCTCTGCACTAAAAGAGGCGATTTTCAGTTGTCCACCAGACACCTAAAAATAAGATGGGGATAGTACATCAACCCCAATATATTGTTGAGATTATATGAGATGACTCTAATCAACAATTCCTAATCGAACATCTGGGAACTAGGGAAAATCCTCCCCTCTCCAAGATATCACATTGATAAAGTAAATATTATCCTCAGTGGGATGGTACCGCTGATCCGGACCCACACAAAAATCCTTTCGATTGACATCCCATCGACGGATCATATGCACCAACAACTCGGAGTTCCCCTTAAGGGATGTAACCTACTCATAGTACTTAAGGAGTCATACATCCCTTAAGAGGACATGAGTCATTGCAGTAGTAGGGCGAGGGTTCGAATCCCTCTCCCTCTCCCTTGCCCCCCATTCATGTACAACATTGTACATGTCCATACTCTTCTCCTTTTGTTACTGCTTCTCTCTTTGCTCATGTCTCTACATTATTAACATATGAAATGCATCATCCTCACTCATAGATAAAACATAAAAAAAATCTATTGAATGGTAAATTTATTTGTAAATATGGAAAAATAACTTCCTTCAAAAAATAAGTTAATTTCATTAAAAGTGCGCCCAAAAAACAGTCAAGCACCATTGGCATTGCACATATATATATTGTGCACATCGTACCTAGTGCGTCAGTGTAAACTAACGAACTGAAGAAAATATGTTATACTATGTTAAGCGGTGCGTTGGAAAATAGTACCACACTGGGGCGCTATACTACAACACATACGCCCTGGTGTGTTAATTTATATTACACACCACTTAAACCAAAATATATATTAAAATATTAGCGCACGTAATCAATTATTTAAAAATTAGGGAACAAATGGTGCGTATATGTTCACTACATGCACCGTTGCATGTAACGAATGTCTACGCATCATCACATAAATGTTTCCAAATTTTCGAGTACAAAACTTTTTACGGTGCGTTCTGGTCATTACTATCGCACCTCATACGGTGTCACCAAAACATTTATGGGGTGCACCACAACACAATGTTACATTTATCGGTGGTGTGTTTAGTAAACATGAATGCCCCAGTGCGCACATTTACCAATGCACTCCATAAAAGTATATATGATAACAATGTTGTGTCGTGTACTTTAATTCCCCAATGCATTATCTATACTTTGACGCACTACCCCACTAATTATATGATTTTCTTCGGTCTGCCGTTAAATGCACATGTCGGTGCATTTATGTTTACCAATGCACTGCCGATAAAGGTAACAATGTACACAATGCGCCTTGTAAATTTACAGGTCACATCGTAGGCGGTGTGGGTTGAGTGCTTCGTACGCACTGTGCAATTTGTTTTTTTCATTTACACTTAAAATTTCACTCAATTTTAAATTTTAATATGGTGAAAACATAATTTATGAAGAAAAAATGACATTGCCTAGACATTTTGTCGTCGAGGAGGCATGGTTGCAACGTACTCAATAAAAACAAAAATTCCCACTCTTTGGAAAAATTCAACATTCACACACCGAGTAAGAGATGAAAGGAAGGCAACAAAGGAAAGAACCGATGGAAGGACGCTTCATATAGGAAAAGGTTTCACTGGTGCTTTTGAGCTCTACAACACTGGAAATGGTAAACATGTTTTTTACCGTCGATAAAATTTTTTTATAGAACCGTCTTCTGGTGTGCTCGATGAAAAACCGCACTGGGTCATACATGTTTAATGAGCACACTGGTTATATTTAAAAAACAAATATCCCTAGCAACATGCCCGTGTTATTGAGCACATGTGCAGACCGGTGCGTTTATTACTACATAGTGCATCGCCGTACATTTTTTGAAAAACTACAATGGTGCAAAATTTTTTGTTTAAGCATTAGACGATGTGGTATAATAATAGACACCCCGGTGCAGTTGGTTTTACATAGTGCACCACGTAAATTTGGAAATTAACCCTAACACGGTGCTCCATATTGTAACACTGGTGCGCATGATATAACAGAGTGCACCGGAATATATTTTTTGACACAATCCTACATTGGTGAGTAAATGTTTTTTATTTAACCATACAACGGTGCGCTCTATTAATAGTGCATCGATGCTTCCATTTTTACGTTGTACACTAGATATTTTTTAAATAATGTTATTATGGTGCATCATTATTTCCCGATGCGTCCTTATTGTCGTAGTGCACCGTATAATAGTTTTCTTTATTTGAAATAACCCTTCTACGATGTGCTAGTTTTGAGGGCACCTATGTGTCTATTGTATAAAATGAACCAGTGTGTTATGTACTTATAAAAGAACTGAAGTAAAAACATCCGCCAAAACCTCTACCTACTCACCTCTTCTATAAATGGATTTATGGGATATTTTTATAAGGGCGTCCGCAAAAACCTCTGCTAAAGGGTATTTTCCTTGTAGTGTAAAGTTCTCAAAATATGTGAATAAATCAACCTCTCCCTTAGCCATGAAAAGTGAAATATGCTTATGAATGAGGGGATTTTTCTAGGATACCAATTATCTTCTAGAGGGATTAAGGTATACCAAAACAAGTTAAATATCATCAAATATATGCCTACTCTTCTAAAAACAATGTATGTTAGAAGCTTCCTTAGACATGCAGGTTACCATAGGAGGTTCATCAAGTATTTTTGCAAGTTTTCCTCCCCTATGGTTACCTTACTATATAAATACATATATTTATGTTAGACACCACAATGCCAGAAGGAATTTGAAAGTATCAAAGAAAAACTCATCACAACCCTTGTTCTTCAAGGTCCCAAATTGAATATTCCCTTCCATATTCATATTGATGCTTTAGAAAAAGAAATAGATGCATTTTTGGGTGAAAATGAAGAATCTAAGAACCCTTATGAAAATTATTTTGTCATAGAAAACTTATTTGATGCAAAGCTTAACTATACAATTACTGAAAAATAATCTTTTATAGTGGTTTATGCTCTCAACAAATTTAAGCATTATGTCACTAGATATCAGGTTTTTATACACACAAATCATTCTTTGTTAAAGTATTTAATTAACAAACTTGATATTAATGGAAGAAAAATTAGATGGATATTGTTGTTACAACAATTTGATCTAACCATTCTTGACAAGCCAAGAAGAAAAAATGTTGTTGTAATTTTTTTTATCAAAGATAACAAATCCTAAAAATGAAGACATGGTATCTGATCAATTTCCAAATTAGGACCCTTTTTCAATCTTAGTAAAACCCCCTAGTTTTATAGCATATCCAACTACTTGACAACAGGGAGGTTTCCTCAACATATTTTCTACAAGAAAAGATGCAAGATTGTTAGAAAAAGTACAAAACATAATTAGCTTACAAAATATTTTTTCAAGATTGGGCCAGATCAGATATTAAGGGGATGTGTAAGGGAATATTAGGTGCATGACATACTCTATGTGTTCCATGATGAATAATTTGGAGGACACTACGTAGCAAATAGGATGACCTACAAGATCTTACTAGTCAGTTACTATTGGCCTACCCTACATAAGGATGCTCAACAGTGAACCTCTCACTGTGATGAGTGTCAAAGTATGGGAAAACCTACAAAGATAAATGAAATCCCCCTACAACCCCAAATATCATTGGAACCTTTTGATAAGTGGGGATGGAATTTTATGGGGTCTATTAACCCCCCTTTAGGAAAAAATAAGTACTTTTTTGTATTCACAGATTAAATAACCAAATGGGTTGAGGTGAAAGAAGTGAAGGTAGATATAGAGAAAAAAGTGGTTGAATTCCTAGAGGAAAACATATTCTCAATATTTGGATTCCCTAAGGATATAGTCAAATATCAAGGGGCTTAATTCACCTCTAGGATGATAGAACAATTCACACAACACCATCACATTCACCACAATAATTTCACTCCTTATCACCCACAAGAAAATGGACAAGAATAAGTGACTAATATGGAGTTGGAAAACATCCTCACCAAGACAGTCAACATGGAAAATAAGGATTGGGAAAGTGAATTATAGAGGAAATATGGGCATACAATAATGCATGGAATACTACTATGGGGTTTACCCCATATGAGCTAGTCTATGGAAAGACCCCATGTTTCCCATTGAACTTGAATTTTCCACTATAAGGAAAACATATGAACTTAATATGAACCTCTCATCAACACAAGAAGAAAGGTTGCAGTGGCTAAATGCCTTATATGAGTATAGGGCACAATCACTCTTCCACACTAAGGTAGTCCAACAACAGAGAAAAAATTGGCATGATAAAAGAATTAAGCTTTTAAATTTCAAAGAATGAGACTAAGAACTCTTATTTGACTCCAAATTCAAAGAATTCAAGGGAAAGTTTATGATCACGATATGGAGGGGACCATACATAATTGAAAATTTTCATGAAAATGGCTCAGTCCAAATCAATACCATAGATGAATAAAATATTCCACAAGTGGTGAATGGATTTAGACTCAAAAAGTACAACAAGCCCTTGAAAAAAGAAGAGTTTACAAATAGATTAAAAGAAAAAAATGGATGTGATTGGAAGCATAAATTCTCCCAATCTATCCAAATATTGAAAAAAAGAATACAATACCTAGGTGAAAACCTCAATGAGTCATTTGGGAGAAATATTTGGTTTAAAACCTCCATGGAGGT
Organism: Picea sitchensis; assembly: GCA_010110895.2. NCBI lineage: Eukaryota > Viridiplantae > Streptophyta > Pinopsida > Pinales > Pinaceae > Picea > Picea sitchensis. The sequence continues at coordinate 28,394 of SNQJ01S0037735.1, forward strand.
AGCCTTAGACTCGATAAAAATAATATCCCTCATCATGAAAACCCTTATGTGCATGATGAGACAAGGAAATGGTGAAAACTAGAAATGGCACCATTGCCTTGAGAATTTTTTTTTTAATAATAATTAAAGAAAAAAGAAAAATAATAAATAAATTTGCAACTATAAAATTCCACCACAATATCAGCCAAGACCTAAAGCACCTGCACAAAGGAAAATAAATGACAAACATCAAAATGATAACAAAGAAACAAATAAATACATGGTCCCCTATTGTAATGTCCCCAAGGTCGAGCTCTATTGTAAATCATGTCTATGAAGTGTAAAGCTTCCATTATGAATTGTAATTATTTTTTATAGGTTGGTGAGCCAAGTTTATATAAGCTGGTGGGATTATGTGTTATTAGGTCAGAGAGCCTAAGTGTTAAGGCCGAGAGCCTGCTTTTGTATATGTAATCATGTAGAACATTAATAAAAATATAAACACCGTTGTGTGCAGACCGACCACGATGAATGAGTGATGGGGGACTAAGCTTCCACAGAGTGGGTAAGGGATAAGGGGCTGGAAGGTTGGAAAGAGGGGATAAGCCTAGGGGCTTAAGTCCTTGGGAATAATATTTTAATATTATTCCAAAAGCCATGTGAAATGTGATGTTTTATCCTAAGTTCTTTGGAAGGACGAGTGACTTCCAAATGGGAAGGAACGAGCTTCATGGGTGACAAGTTTCAACCCAAACGCATGCTATTAAAACTGTTGAGTTGAGCCATGATGGGGGTGGGTGCTCCATTCTACCAATGGTTGTCTAAACTGTGTGACATCGGCATCTGAGTGGGGGATATCACACATAACACTGAAAACCGAAACCATGAGACCTCTGTGATTGTCTGGTGTATTCTCGTCTGGTCTCTGTGTTTGGCCTTCATCCTCAACCTCTGCATAATTTCCTGTAATGCATCCTGTAACCGGTAAACTGTGAGCCAAATTGTGTCTTCTGTAGAACTCGACACCTAGATAATCGCCTGAGCGTGCTATGTTTTAGCATCTGGTCATTGCCATTTGTGGGACTATGCCTATTTTTTGTTGTGGTCATCATCCTGGTGTCAACTGAGTGGTTGATGTTGTTGCGGTTTCCCTCACCCAGTTGGAATTGAGTCGAAGGGTGTGTTGAAGAAGTGGGTTGTCAAGCCCGTGGTAGAAGCAGTGGGTTGTCAGGCCCATGGTAGAAGAAGTAGGTTGTCAGGCCTATGAGTAACTCCCTCCAAGAGAGAGAGTCTGCTGGGAAGTGGTTTTCTCCCAGAGAGAGTCCATCACCAGCTTCAGAGCTCTAAGAATTACTGATCCGACCTGTTGCCGAGGGCCAGAGAGGGAGGTGAAGCACTAATGGACTATGCTTATGAAGGTGTATACTCCTGGGAGGAATAGACATGTGGGGAATGAGAGTTTGTTAGTAGTGGGCATAAGAAGGCATCCTGGGAAGAATCCTTTCGGTTATTTGGTGCAGTTTTCCCTGTAACCTCAGCCTAGACTAGGATTCCTTTCCTTGAGTGGAGCTTAGTCCTAGCTCGGGGGTGACCCACTATTGAGAGTGATGAGCAGCATGGTCTAAGGCTCAGAGGTTCATGGAAGGCCTGCACGTGGTTGGTGGAAGTACGCCAGTAATAAAAGATAAGTGTTAATTTTGTACTTAATTTATAAGTATATGCATGTTTGTGATGCTTATATGTAACATGTATTATGTGTGCATATGAATTATTGTTAATGCCAAGGATTATTTATGTTAGCAGTAATCTTGTTCTTACTCTGAGTTAAAGGTGTTTAATTTGATTTAAATGCATGTTATTAATTAATTATGAGAATGATGTTGTTTCGCACAGTAGCATTTTACCCGGCCAGTGGGATGACGGCCAGGGGAGTGTTCCAGTATGGTATCAGAGCCTAGTTTCAACATTGAGCCTAGATGGGCTGGATAAGTGGTCTTTGGACCGAGGTTTTGAGAAGAAATTGTGTCTAGAGGACTAATTTCAGACCTCAAAATGTTTCTAAGTGTCAACGAACTACTTGACCGTGTTACAAAGCTCAGGAGGGATAACACCTTTGAAGTGTTCAAATGGAGATAGAGATTGAAACTGTCGCATGGAAATTAAGTTCAGGAGGGAGAACACTTAGTCGTTGGGAAGAAGTCATTGAGGAGTGAATCGGGTGGTCAGAATTCTCTATGGAGAGCTCACAAAATTGCGAGGACCGTAGGATCCAGTGGAGCTGTAAGGTGGTTAGAAGTTAGATGAACTCACCACCCCAATATCAAGAATCAATGTAAACCATTGATCATGGTCAATATGAGCTGTTGATTTCATTTCAACGCATGTCGTTGGATCATTTCGCGAATTTGGGGTTTGTGAGTTTGGAGGGCAGACCAAATTCTTGGTTTCGCGAAGTTCCAAGTTGCGAGGAGCAGGGAAGGAGATCTAGACCGTTGGATCCAAGCCATAGGAGAGTTGTTGGATCAGAACCTTCACTGGGTATTGCGTATCAGGGGTTTGGGGGTTGAAAGAATTCCTTTTCGACTATGAAGTCACAAAGTGCAGAGCATCGAGGGCTCGTACGAACATGTAGCACATCCATTAGGTGGAGGCTGCATGGTTGACAGGTGGACCTTCTTAAGGACACCATGTGTCACTACATTGGTGGGTGATAGCAGTGTTGTGGGTCGGAGGGTAAGGAAATTGAATTTTTGGAAGTTGTGGGTTGGAGAGGGAAGCGAGTATGAGAGCCTTGAGGACCAAAAACCTGAAACCCGAAGTTTTGAAGTCCCAAAATCTTTGAAGATGGAAGAACCGTAGCAGATTTTAACCATTGGATGTTGGGTAAACGTGGATCGTCGATCCACCCGATTTGCACGAATTCGGTAAATCAAAAATCCAGTAGATAGATGTGTGTTCCTTAAACTCTTCGAAGGTCGAAAGCCCGAGTAGCACCTAGGAGTCTAGCATTTGGTCAGGACCTTTGGTTACGAGGGTAGGGAGAAAGAGGGAGCTATCACCCGAAAATTACAGAGCCGAGCAGAACTCGGAAAATTTGTGAAGTCGAATTGTTTTCTTATTAGCGTTGGTTTATGAATGTTGTAGTTTTATTAAGGGTTTAAGTCCTAAAAAACTTTGGTGGACTGCACATTGTGTGTGTGCAGAGTTCAATGAGTGTCAGGACAGTCGTGAATCAATGCTAAGTATAGAAATGGAAGAGGTGTTGATTTCCTCCCATTCATAGAACGAAAGAGAAGGAAGGGATGTCAACTTGGGATTCAAAGGATCGAACTCCAATGGGCACAGAAGAGAATTGGATAAGGAAGGGCATGTGATGAAAATCATTGAAAGATTGCAGAAATATGCCCAGGCTTGCCGAGCCGATAGTCGAAAGCTCATGAGGGTTAGGAATCAGCAGGGTGAATTCAACTTAAGGATGTTGAAGAGCCTGGAAAGAATAGAAAATAAATTGCAAAAGGAGAGTGACACAAGAAAAATAGGGAGTTGCAGGACCCCTGAGAGAAAAAGAAGATTCAGGAGTAGTAGCAGACATCGTCATCACTCCCTAAAGCATTCTGGTAAGGAAGCACATAGTAGTTCGAGCCCATCCCCTACCAGAAAACACCAAAGATTTGAAGTGGATGAATTGAAAGGGGAGATGAATAATATTAAGCCTCCTACGTTTTATGGAGAACATAAGAAGGAGGAAGATGTCAAAACATGGTTGCTTGGCATGAGGAAATATTTCCAACTGTGGAATTATTCCTCTCATGCAGACGTAAGAATTGCGATGTATCAACTAAAAGGAAAAGCATGCATGTGGTGGGATCAACTTGTGCAGGTGCAACATGTTAGAGAGAAAGATATCACATGGAAGGAATTCAAGAGGTATTTCGAGAGGAAATACCTGACTAAAAGATACTATGACATAAATATGAAGGAGTTCTTTGAACTCAAGATGGGTAGCATGACCATTGATGAATACGAACGAAGGTTTTTGGAATTACTGAAGTATGTTCCATTCATCAAATATGAGGCTGTCGAGATTCAGAGGAATCTGAGTGGACTGCCACCTCCCATTGGTGAAAACATTCAGTATGATGATCCTAAGACTATGGAAGAAACAATAAGAAGAGAGAAATGCTTATATGAACAACAAAGAGAAAATCCTACCTTTTGGAAGGCTTGGGATGACCAGAAGAATTTTATGAAAGAACAGAGGCAGAAGGGAAACAAACCTCCCTTTTTTAGAAATAGTCCTCAAGGACATCCATCGTTTAGAAATACGAGAATGGCTGAAGTGGGAGAACAAAGGCTGAGACAGACACCCATTCAATGTTGGGGCTATAAAGAGAACCACAAGTACAGAGATTGTCCCCATAAAAATGGCAAAGCAAGAGTTGTCCATAATTTTCAACAAGTTGAAATAGTGGAGGACATGGGCAGTAGAATGCCAAGGATCTATGTGGCCCTGGACAACAAGCAAGTTGAATTTTAGGTGCACATGATTGAAGTGGAAGGTATGATTAACAACCAACCATTNAAACATGAAAAGTATTGGTTAGTGCAGTTGGCTACAGGAATTAAGATGAAATTCACTGAGTTGGTTAAGACATGTTCGGTGGACATGAAGGGATTGAGCATGGAGGGTGAATTGAATATTATGCCATTAGGCTCTTATGATTGTTTAATTGGGATGGACTGGTTGGACCAGCACCATGCTCTCCTAGACTATCGTAACAAGGAATTTACATGCCTGGATGAGGAGGGGAATCGGAAAATAGTCCAAGGAATTCCTAGAGCTGTTACTATTAGAGAAATCTCAGCAATGCAGCTGAAGAAGTGCTATAGAAAAGGTTGTCAATTATTTGCAGCCCACGTGGGGGAAACACCTAAGGATAAGGTGTCAAGTATTGAGGATCATGAGGTACTAATAGAGTTTGAAGACGTATTTCAGGAGGTACCCAGACTACCTCTGAAGAGAGATATTGATTTCTCTATAAATTTTATGCCTGGAGCAACTCCAGTGTCGAAAGCTCCTTATAGAATGATTACACCGGAGATGAAAGAGTTGCAATTGTAGCTTGAAGAGCTACTAAAGAAGGGGTAAATTCACCCAAGTGTGTCACCTTGGGGTGCCCCAGTCCTGTTCGTGAAGAAGAAGGATGGGACGTTGAGGTTGTGTATTGATTTCAGACAGTTGAACAAAGTAACTATCAAGAACAAGTATTCTCTACCGAGGATCGACGATCTTTTTGATCAGTTGAAAGGTGCAAAAATATTTTCGAAGATAGATCTCAGATCGGGATATCACTAGGTAAGAATAAAGGATGAAGACATCAACAACACTACCTTTAGAAAAAGGTATGGTTATTACTAGTTCACAGTGGTACCGTTTGGGTTGTCGAACGCACCTGTTGTTTTTATGTGCTTGATGAATGGTGTATTCAGGGACTATCTAGACAAGTTTTCCATAGTCTTCCTGGATGAAATTTTGGTGTATTCCAAGTCAGAGGAAGAGCATGAACAACACCTGAGTATGGTGCTGCAAGTATTGAGAGAACACCAGCTATATGCCAAGTTGAGAAAATGATCGTTTTATCAAAGGCAAATCCATTACTTGGGGAACATTATTTCAGAAGAAGGGATCACCGTGGATCCTGAGAAGGTTGATTCCATCAGGGAATGGTCAATGCCAAGGAATATGGCAGAAGGTAGATCCTTTATGGGTCTAGCGGGCTATTACAGAAGGTTTACCACAGGGTTCTCAAAGATAGCTCACCCTATCACTTCCTTGCAAAGGAAGGAGGAAAAGTTTCAGTGGACTAAAGAGTGTGAGAAAAGTTTCCAACNTTTGCAATATGTTATGAGTCCAGGAAGCTGAAAGAGCACGAAAAGAATTATGGCACTCACGATTTGGAGTTGGAAACAATCGTTCATGCTCTGAGAAAATGGAGACATTACCTCATACGAAGGAGATTTGAAATGAGAACAGACCACAACGGTCTGAAATATTTGTTTGATCATCCAACCTTAAACGCTAGACAAAGTAGGTGGCTGGAATTTATGTGTGAGTATGACTTTGAGATCAAGCATATCAAAGGAAAGGAGAATAAAGTGGTTGATGCACTCAGCAGGAGGGTGCATGAATTACATGCTACAGCCATTAGCATGTATCAGACTGATATTAAAAGCAGAATTCTGGAGGCTACATATGTAGATCTGCAGTACAGAGAATTGGTAGCCAAGATACAACAGGGTAAGATGCCACAGAAGATGGAAGTTTATAAATTGGAAACAGATGGAATATTGTTGTACAAGAACAAAATTTTTGTACCCAATGTCTAGTGCTTGAAACAAATGATTTTGCGGGAGATGCATAATGTGCCTTATGCAGGGCACCCTTGATATCAGAAAACAATAACAACGGTCAAGAGCCATTACTTTTGGCCGGGTATGAAGAGAGAGATCGCTGAATACATCGCCAGATGTATGGAGTTCCATAAAGTTAAAGCTGAGCATAGGCACCTAGTAGGGTTGTTGCAACCTTTACCCATTCCTGAGTGGAAGTGGGAAGTGGTGACAATGGATTTTATTACAGTATTTCCCATAACAACCAAGCTACATGATTCGATCATGGTGGTGATGGACAAGATTACAAAAGATGCCCATTTTATTCCACTGAAAACTACTCACAAGGCATCAAAGGTTGTTGATATTTTCATGAAGAAAGTGGCATGATTGCATGGAATTACTAAAACAATTGTGTCTGACAGAGACCTGAAATTCACCTCAAATTTATGGAAAGGATTGTTCAAAGGATTCAGAACGAATATGAACTTTAGTACAACTTATCATCCTAAGTCTGATGGACAGACAAAGAGGGTGGACGGAGTAATAGAAGACATACTGAGAATGTATGTGATGGACAAACCATCAAGATGGGAAGACTACTTTCACTTGGTAGAATTCGCCTACAACAATGGGTATCATGCATAGTTGAAGATGAGCCCATTTGAATCACTTTATGGAAGAATGTACAATACTCCAGTGAGTTGGGATAATCCAGCTGATAGAGTAGTAGTTGGGCCAGAGTTGCTCAAGGAGATGGAGGACCAAATGATAAAAATTAAGTAAAATTTGAAAGCTACCCAGGATAGGCAGAAAATTTATGTTGATAAGAACATAACCCACAGAGATTTCAAAGTGGGTGATCATGTTTTCCTGAAAGTGAAAGCTAACAGGAGTTCTCTGAAACTGGGAAGTTGTGCCAAGTTGGCAGCTAGATTTTGTGGGCCATTTGAAATCCTGGAAAGGATTGGGCCAGTTGCATATATGCTTGCATTACCTACATATATTACTGTGCATAATGTGTTTCATGTTTCATTGCTTAAGAAATATATACTAGATTCTAATCATGTTATCGATTGGAATGTGATTTAGGTGGAACAAGAAGGTGTCCTACAAGTGCATCCTATGCGCATATTGGACAGGAAAAACAAACAGCTCCAGAATCGAGATATAGGGCTTGTAAAGGTCCAGTGGACCTAGTATGGTCCTGAGGATGCGACATGGGGGAATGAAGATGTTATGCGGGTAGAGTACCCACATCTTTTTGAAAAATTTGAAAATCTTGCAGATGCAGTGTAAAGTTGCACTAAGGACGGTGCAAAAATAAGGGGAGCGGATTGTAATGTCCCCAAGGCTGAGCTCTATTGTAAATCATGTCTGTGAAGTGTAAAGCTTACATTATGAATTGTAATTATGTTTTATAGGATGGTGAGCCAAGTTTATATAATATGGTGGGCTTATGTGTTATTAGGTCGGAGAGCCTAAGTGTTAAGGCTGGGAGTCTGATTTTGTATATGTATTCATGCAGAACATTAATAAAAATATAAACACCATTGTGTGCGGACCGACCACGATGAATGCGTGAAGGGGGACTAATATTCCACAGAGTGGGTAAGGGATTGGGGGCTGGAAGGTTGGAAAGAGGGGTTAAGCCTAGGGGCCTAAGTCCTTGGGAATAATATTTTAATATTATTCCAAAAGCCATGTGAAATGTGTTGTTTTATCCTAAGTTCTTTGGAAGGACGAGTGACTTCCAAATGGGAAGGAACGAGCTTCATGGGTGATAAGTATCAACCCAAGCGCATGCAATTAAAATTGTTGAGTTGAGCCATGATGGGGGTGGGTGCTCCATTTTTCCATTGGTTGTCTAAACTGTGTGACCTCGACATCTGAGCGGGGGATATCACACACAACACTAAAAACCAAAACCATGAGACCTTTTTGATTGTCTGGTGTATTCCCATCCGGTCTCTGCATTTAGCCTCCATCCTCGACCTCTGCATAATTCCCTATCACGCATCCTGTAACCGGTAAACCATGAGCCGAATTGTGTCTTTTATAGAACCCGACACCTAGATAATCGCCTAAGCATGTTGTGTTTTAGCATTTGATCATTGTCATTTGTGGGACTATGCCTGTTTTCTTTTGTGGTCTTCATCCTGGTGGTAACTGAGTGCTTGATGTTGTTGCAGTTTCCCTCACCCAGTTGGAATTGAGTCGAAGGGTGTCCTAAAGAAGTGGGTTGTCAGGCCCATGGTAGAAGCAGCGGGTTGTCAGGCCCATGGTAGAAGAAGTAGGTTGCCAGGCCTGTGAGAAACTCCCTCTAGGAGAGAGAGTCTATTGAGAAGTGGTTTTCTCCCAGAGAGAGTCCAGCACCAGCTTCAGAGCTCTGAGAATTCCTGATCCACCCTATTGTCGAGGCCCAGAAAGGGAGGTGTCGCACCGATGGAATGTGCTTGTGAAGGTGTATACTCCTGGGTGGAACAAGCATGTGGGGAATGAGATTCTGTTAGTAGTGGGTGTAAGAAGGCATCCTGGGAAGAATCCTTCCAGTTATTCGGTGCAGTTTTCCCTGTAACCTTAGCCTAGACTAAAATTCCTTGCCTTGGGTGGAGCTTAGTCCCAGATCGGGGGTGAACCACTACTGAGAATGATGAGCAGTGTGGTCTAAGGCTGGGAGGTTCATGGAAGGCCTACACATGGCTGGTGGAATTATACCAATAATAAAAGATAAGTGTTAATTTTGTACTTAATTTATAAGTATATGCATGTTTGTGATGCTTATATGTAACATGTATTATGTGTGCATATGAATTATTGTTAATGCCAGGGATTATTTATGTTAGCAGTAATATTGTGCTTACTCTGAGTTAAAGGTGTTTAATTTGATTTAAATGCATGTTATTAATTAAGTATGAGAATGATGTTATTCCGCACAATAGCGTTTTACCCGGCCAATGGGATGACATCCGGGGGAGTGTTACACCTACAACCTACATAATGAAACCTATAGAAAACATAATTTTTTATATCAACATAAAAAATGTGACTACAGTACATTACATAAACAAATACAACTCAAATCATATGAAATATAAGGTACTCTCTCATACATTCTCACTTTACTCATATTTTAATTTCCAGGTTAACACCATATATATTTTGCATGGTTAAAGCAAATTCACACAATAAAAATTAAAAAACTGAGGCGGGCCTCACTATCCACATGGGGGGAGGCTTCATTTCATGACATGATATGAAAAGGTGATTACTAGGAATGAAAACAGTTAGACTGATACAAGCTAGCCATTACCTTGTAATGATGGTGTAAGTGTCAAATCAGTTGGAGTACCAAAATTCCAAACTCAAATAGAAGAGCTTGTCACACCTGAAAATCACTCTCCATTTCTCAACTCATACAATCAGTGAGAAGTTTCTCTAAACCTCAGCAAGAAAGATATATTCAATCATACAAACAATAAAAAATCTCTCCAATCACAAAAATGGTTCAATAGGGGTCTCTCAGGGTCTCTCAAAAGGAAATTGGTCAGAGTGTCTCCAAGCAAGAAAGTAGGGTTCTACCTTTTAAAACTTTGAGTACCCTAAGAAAAAATGGGCCTACAAGAAAGGTTGGTAGACAAACCTAAGCCTATTTTCTTTTGAAAATTTCACTCTCCGGTTGCCAACAATCTTGTTTCCATAAGAATATCATAGCCATGCATATGTTTGGTTCTCTTTAGAATTGTTTCCACAAACCTATAAGTGCACTCAAGGTGTCTAATTTTTTCTATATTAAAAAAGTTTTACATATGTCATGCCTGTTGAAAACATCACCCACACTAAGAGGGGAGGGGGTGAATTAGTGTGTGGACTTTTATAACTTTTCTTCTTACAAGTTAGCAGTTAAACCATAATTGTACAGATTAAGAAAAATCAAATCATAATCACAATGGACACAAGAGATACCAGATGTTCGTATATAGTTTATATGAATATATATGAATATAGTAATAAGGATTTTCCCAGCACCAACTATTTTGTTTCAGCACCAACTGAACTAAGGAGCACCGACTCCTTGGAGAGCACCAAATCTCAAGCAAAACCCACCTTGCCACAAGACCCATCTTGTTGATAGAATGCAGTCTATCCAACTAGAGTTCATATAGTAATTCAAATCTAGTAGAAGTGATCCATTATTGAATCAACTCTATTTCATGATCATAGGTATACCATAAACGCTCATCACCTCACTTCATATTTTGTCTGAAATTCGCACCTTCTTCACTTTATTTTTCCTCTGATATCTGTGCCTTCTTCACTTCTTCTTCCTTCTGATATTCATAGGGACCTCAGGTCCGCATCCCCTTCATTTTTCTCCACAGACCGCTCTTTCTCAGCGAGCCTATATTTTCCACAAACTGATACTCTTACCCCAAGCACACATCCAGTGAACCAATCGTATATGTATTTATAGTTTCTTATGTTCAAAACTTGTTTAAGTTATTGGGCTAACTTGTGCAACAAGTTGTAACTAACTTGTTCATTTACAACAATATTTGGGACCACCAGAGATCATAATTATGGGTCTTCAACTTGACACCTAGCATCCCCTTTACTTTCATAAATCAATCACAGGTATGGATCGATTTATTTTGTCTATGTGATTACAGAAATTAGTTCTTCCTTCAAACCATGTTCATATGATCATTGACGTAGAACCACATGCTTATCAATTTAAGCAACGCATTAAATTTTTCCTTTTAAATATCTTTACCATATGACCAATGGTGTTATTCATACATTGGGTGAGATGAGCGCTTGAGCGCTTATCAATTCAATGGTCACAATTCAATCTCCTTGATGATATGGACGACTGTCGTAACTTCCGCACTTCGCCCTTTGGAACTTTTGGACTTGAAAGCTTTCAAAACTTCCAAATCATATTTCCCGAACAGATCAAACGGTTCACGTTTACTTCACAAAACCAAATCAATGGTCATATTTGATCCTTGGACCTATATTATTATCAACGGTTAAGAATTCACCTGAAGTGATCTTTTGATTGGATGACTCGTGTCCACTTTAGGAATTCGATATTCAGGGCTTCAGAGATTTCAAATAAATGCTGCTCCATTTTCCTCCAGAGTGATCACCTACTGAGTAAGTCATAAGTGGTGGAGACCGCTTGTTTTTGGTTAATACTTCCACTATAGCAGATCGACGTTCAAGAATTCTCCCAAAGTGATCTTCATATTAGACGTCTCATATCCACTTCAAGACTTCGACATTCGGGACTTTGGGACTTTAGGCAAGTGTTGGTGGTAAAATGCCTGAAGTAAAACTCCAGGATTAACGTAACTTATTTATGTCACTTGATGACGTGTCATGAGCCAAGTAGCTTCCATGTGTCACTTTGAGTCGTGATTTTCACGTACCTGAAAATTCGATTCAACTTGACACTTGTCATTGTCTGATTGTGCCATGTGTCCTTGCTGACGGGGACAGCTGACATGGTCTGTCACAGTTTCTTGTTGACGTGGTCTGTCATAGTTTCTTGCTAACGTGGTTTGTCGACATAGATCTCCCTATGTGACACATATCCATTTCCTTGTTCTAATGCTCAGAATAATATCTGAAGGGCATCTCAGATCAACGACTTAGAGTGACTTCAGAACTTCGTCCTTCAGGACTTCGGGACTTTTGATAGTTCTTGGTGGTGAAACTCCCGAATTAATTCTCCCGTACTAACGTAACTTGCTTACGTCACTTTTTGACATGGCATGAGCCAATTTCCTCTTGACACTTGTCATCATTTGATTATGCCATGTGTAATTGCTGACGTGGTCTACCACATGTCCTTGTAGACCTGGTCTACTGACATGGTCTATGTGGTATGATGGCATGGTCTGCCTGATCTAACGATCATCGCATTCTCTCTAGATATGATGGTCCTTATTCATTTCGGATTTCGTGCTTCGGGTATTTCAAATTTCAAACTGAATTCTTTAAGTGATATTTCTCTGGAGCGTAAACTCCTCAGATGTTTAGACCCGAACTAAATTTTTTTCTTCGATCATGATCTTAGATCGATGGCTCGATCCATATATGGTGTTGCTCTTATATATTATCCTACCCTTCCACTTGAAAATGATCCAACAGTTGACGGGTATTCGGATAATCGAATTCTCAAGCATTTTTCCTTGCTTATCCTATCCTTCTACTTAAAGTGATCTGACGGCTGGTAGATATTCGGATGATCGAGATCTCAGATATCAACCCTTTATTATCCTGTCCTTCCACTTAAAGTGATCCAATGGTCGTGAAGACTCTTGAAGTTGATCCACGGTCAAAGATGATTGCAGAACCACAACTTGCGAGTGATTTAACTCGTCACCCAGATTCCGCAATTTGAAGTTGTGCATTGTTGGTGAATCAACCACAATCGTCGATCTTCGAGGCTATAAGATCTGAAGGTCCTGACTAATTTTGAGATTGGAAATAGCATGATATTTAATTCTCCTTTTGATCTCTACAATCTATCCCTACCATTGATCTGGCGATTTCACATCTGACGGTCACAAATCAATCTGACTTAATCTAATCATTTGTTGGATCAACCATAGTCTTCGATATTTGAGTCTATGATATTTCGAGATCTAGACCAATTGCGGGATTGGAACTAGAAATTCATTTAATTCTCCTTCCGATCTCTGCAATCTATCCCTGTCGTTGATCTAGCTTGCGGATTCGACGGTCATGATCCTCCAACGGTCCTCAAGCCCACGGTCACTCATATGAATGATGTCCATTATATGAGACGATCAACACCGTCAATTTATTGATTGGAGGGATACTGAGACTTATCACCTTTTCTTGTGCATTGGTCGACTTCTCAATATTTCCATCGTTCCCAACGATACTTCTACAATGCACTCTTCCTTATCATATTTGATCTTCATTCTCTTATGTACTACATTTTCCCTTCTAAGCTTCGATATCCATTTTCTTTTGTACTGTGTTTTCCCTTCTGAGATTTGATATATGCATATTGTTCTCTTCTTATCCTGAGATTATGCTTTTGAGTCCGAGATTTTATCTCTACATAATGTTCGCTCCTCCTCCTGAGCTTACGCTTTCGATCTCTGCATATTTTTTGACATTTTCTACTAACTGATATACTATTGACATCAATGACAATCTCATCTATGGTAAATCACAATGATAATTCATCATAACCAAATCATCACATCGAGTGTTGACATCAATGAAAATATGTCCAACAATATCCCCCTTTGTCATTGAGGGAAACACACTAACTTCATATACAAAACTCCCCTTGTGATGATGATTTCCTCTTATGAAGTTTCACTCCCCCTTTGACATCAATGGCAAAGGGTTTTTCCTCCTGTGGTAAAGCTATGTATGTTACTGACCAAAATCTAAAATTGGGTAACTCTTCCTACAATCATCCTTTTCTTGTTATAACTGAATGACTCCCCCTGCCACTCTTCTCTCTCTACTTCTGACTGTTCTCCTCCTTTGTTTCTAAAAGGGTAGATTTTTCTGACAGGGCCTCTCTTCTTGTTATCTCTACAAGATGTCTTGTACATAATTTTGTACATTAGAATGTTGCTTCTGTAGATGTCGTTGTCCTACTAGAACACTGCGTAATTGTAGATCATATTATTCATAACTCTTGGATCTGCCCATTGATTCTCATTGATCTCTAACCAGATGTATCCTTCTTTATCCAAGATGTTTCTTTACTGTACATTTCTCTAAATTTGTCTAAGAAAGTTTATACTATGCTTGTCACATGACTGCAATTCTTTTTGCAACAATTAACTTCACTCCTGTTCACTTGTTCAGTCTTTGCTATCCACATCTGTGAGTGTCCTGATTTCATGAACTTTGTTCTCTAATCTTCTATTACTGCAAATTCATTTTTCTTCCATGTTTCATTTACTCCTTTTGTCGTGTATGAAGCATTTCTCATTGACAGTTTTCTTGATTTCCAACAGTTATGGGCTTTGTGGCCATATGCACCACAACTGTAGCATCTCATAGTGTAACAATGTGTAGCAATATGTCCAACATGATTGTAGTTCCAACATATTATACTATTGTTGAACCTACCAAATTGTTTTCTTCCATGATGCCTACAATCCAAGGCTTTATGACCATATTCATTACAAGAAAAACAATAGTCATTAAAAGCACTCTCATACCTTCTTTGATTCATCCATGAAGGTGTCTCTCTTCTAAACTTTCTTTGAGCTATATGAGTAGCTTATGGATGTCTTCCTTGATCTGATCTTCTAAATTTTGTAGTGTTTATTTTATTTCTTGAATGTGAAGAGCATGAGTCGTACCTTATTTCACTTTTTACAAATGAAGGAGTTGTGTCAGACCTGTCTTCATCCTTTACGACTGAAGGACCTATGCCAGACCTGTCTTCATCCTTTACAAATGAAGGACCTGCGTCAGACCTGATTTCACCTTTTACAAATGAAGGACCTGCATCAGGTTTCTTAGGAGTATTGATTTCTTCCTTGTTGTATACAAGACCGGATTTTTCATTTGGTGATCTCTGACTATCCAAGATCTCATCTAGGGTCACGGAGTTGTTCAAGAACTTGATTTGGGTGTTTGAATTCTCAACCTTCTTTCTAAGATTCACAACTTCTTCTTCCATATTATGACAAGATTCTTCCTTTTTGTTCAATTGGTTCCTCACTACCTCCTCCCTTCTTTTGGCTTCTTCGGGTTGGATTTTAAGATTGACATACATTTCCCTTATTTCTCTTAGTTCTGCAAGGTTTTTGCTTGGTTCATCATCTTCCTTATTTTCTTCTTTTGCTTGACTAATTTAATTTTCCAGACTCTTGATCTCCTCTTCTGTTTTCAATCTTTTGATCTCTTCTTCTTCGTTTTCTAACTAAATCTTTTGCTCAGATATAATTTCTTCATTGTCTTTGAGATTTTCTTTTATTTCCAGGATATTCATTTGATTGGTAAGCTCATCATCTTCCTTATTCTTTTATTTTACTTGACTAATTTCATTATTCAACTTCTAGATCTCCTCTTCTTTTTCTTCTAACTAATTATCCTGCTCATATATTATCTTTTCATTGTCCTTGAGTATTTCCTTTATCTCCAATACATGCTTTTGACTCTTTTCAAGAAATTATTTAGTGTAGTCATGAAGATACCTATAGTCTGAATCATTATGGTCATAGCGGTATTCACAGAGACTCAAATCAAGATTTTGTTTGGCCTTTGATAGTTATTTTTCTACTTCTTCGATGGGATACAGGCTAAGAGAACATTCATTTATTGTATCTGATTCGTGTTCTTTACTTGCAGGGGAGGATTCAATATAAATATTATTGCAATCGAAATATTGTGGAGAGTATTTACCTTTATTGATGGTTGAGTCTTCCTCTTCATCCTTGATAGGAATGTCTTCTATGTCTTGTCTTTTGATTTTATACATCTCTTCTAACTTCATCCATAAGTCCTCAGCGGATGTGCATAGTCCTATGCTTTCCTTGATGGTATCTGATCATCCATTGAGAAGAATCTTCAATGCCACTTGTTAGCGTCAGAAGTCACTCCTGGATTGCTTGCAGGAGCAGAGCCTGACACCCATCAGTTTAATGTCATGATTTGTTTAAAAGGGGTGATCAAATGGAAGCACACTCAGAACAATCTTGTCTCAACTCTGAAACTAGGCTAGGTATGCATGACGGGTGAGGTCTTGATAAACTTCAAATAATGAGTTGTATTAAGGGTGAGTAGGGGGAAGACTTGGATGAGAAAAGTGTAAAGGTCTATCATAAACATCAGGTTTGTAACAGACTGAAAGATAAATTATTTGAATGCAAGATCCTCTTACATTCAAACACAAAAGACCAGAGAAGACAATAACGTCACAACAAATCCTTTATCATAACATCACTGTAACAATCCATGCGAATCCTTCGATCATGAACTCTCTGATATAAGACGAAAACAAAGATGGAAAAAAGGGAAACTGTTTGTTATAAACCAAGAAATCTCAAACACAGAGGCACCACCCAGAGAACTAGAATGGTTGCTGAAACTATACAGTCGGGAGCTGAGCTCTACCATCGATAGATACAAAAATGGCGAAAACGCCTTCATATACTCAGAACATCAACATCAGCAAAATCAAGACACTGTATCGAAAGCTTTGCGTCTGCATGGCTTTCTGACAGTCAACCTCTGAAAGATCGTGCAACTTATGTCAGACGCAATCTGACTCTTTGACAGTTCCAACGGCGAATCGACGTGCCTTAAATTCATGGCCGTGATTTCCCATTATGGCGGAGGCGATATCTAACCACCACCAACCGCTTTAATAATGGATTCATCGGGATTGAGGATGCCTCGGACAACTCGACACCTTCGGGACGTGGAGGACCTCACATGCCGCCACCTGGAATAACTGACTGGCTCAAAGGATATGCATGGAGGCCAACACGAAAGGTGGGGTATGGGGATGGAGTGATGGGGCTGAAACTGTGAGGACGCGAAAGAAGTGGCGAGGCATGAGAAGGGTTACAGGGGAGACACATGGCAAAAGAAGATAAGCGGAGGGGGCAGGAGGGCAGATGCGATGGACAGATTTTAGTGGGAGGATGACGTGGAGGCAAGGAGACACGGGGCAGGTGGTGTGTGGATGATGAGAAGGAAGGAAGACCACATGGACCATAGAGGGGAGGTGGATGGGTGACACACGGAAGCAGGAGAGAGGTGGCTCTGGATGGTGACAAGATGGGAAAGGGCCCATGCTCGCTAAACACAGAGCGACTGGGAAAGAAGGGGTTTTCCAAGTGTCGTTGATCCGGGCGCTGTAATCTCAGTCATCGGAAGCTGCTTGCTCGATTCCGGACCCCCCCC
>SNQJ01S0037735.1:56529-77406 GCA_010110895.2 Picea sitchensis
GGGGGTGAATTAATGTGTGGACTTTTATAACTTTTCTTCTTGCAAGTTATCAGTTAAAACATAATTGTACAGATTAAGAACAATCAAATCATAATCACAATGGACACAAGAGATACCAGATGTTTGTATATAATTTATATGAATATATGTGAATATAGTAATAAGGATTTTCCCAGCACCAACTATTTTGTTTCAGCACCAACTGAAGTAAGGAGTACCAAATCCTCGGAGAGCACCAACTCTCAAGCAAGACCCAGCTTGCCACAAGACCCAGCTTGCTGATAGAATGCATTCTATCCAACTAAAGTTCATATAGTAATTCAACTCTAGTAGCAGTGATCCATTATTGAATCAACTCTATTTCAAGATCACAAGTATACCATAAATGCTCATCACCACACTTCATATTCTCTCTGAAATTCATTCCCTTATTCTCTTTATATTTCCTATGATATCCATGCCTTCTTCACTTCTTCTTCCTTTTGATATTCGCATGGACCTCAGGTCCGCATCCCCTTCATTTTTCTCTGTAGGCCTCTCTTTCTCAGTGAGCCTATATTTTCCACAAGCCCATATTATTTCCCCAAGCACGCATCCAGTGAACCAATCATGGATGTATTTATAGTTTCTTATGTTCAAAACTTGTTTAAGTTATTGGGCCAACTTGTGAAACAATTTATAACTAACTTGTTCATTTACAACAACTTTTGGGACCACCAGAGATCATCATTCTGGGTCTTCAACTTGACACCTGACATCCCCTTTACTCTCATAAATCGATCACAGGTATGGATCGATTTCCTTCATCTTTGTGATTATAGAAATTAGTGCTTCCTTCAAACCATGTTCATATGATCATTGGCATAGAACCACATGCTTATCAATTTAGGCGACGCATTACATTCTGCCTTTTAAATCTCTTTACCATATGACCAATGGTGTTATTTAGACGTTAGGAGAGATGAGCGCTTGAGAACTTATCAATTCAACAGTCATGATTCAATATCCTTGATGATATGGACGACTGTTGTAACTTCGACACTTCACCCTTCGAAACTTTTGGACTTGAAACCCTTCAAAACTTCTGAATTAGATTTCTCGAATAGATCGGATGGTTCACGTTTACTTCATGGAACCAGATCAATGTTTAGATTCTATCCTTGGACTTTTATTGTGATCAATAGTTAAGAATTCACCCGAAGTGATCTTCTGATCAGATGAATCATGTCCACTTCGAGACTTCGGCATTCGAGACTTCAAAGGTTTCGAATAAACGTTGTTCCAATTTCCTCTAGAGTGATCACTGGTTGAGTAATTCATAAGTGGTGGAGATCATTTGTTGTTGGTTAATACTTCCACTTACACTATCCTCCTAATGTAGTAGATCGACGGTTGAGAATTCTCCCGAAGTGATCTTTAGATCGGACATCTCATGTCCACTTCGCGACTTTAGCATTCAGGACTTCAGGACTTTGGGAAAGTGTTGGTGGTAAAACTCCCGAAGTAAAACTCTCGGAGTAACTTACTTATGTCACGGGATGAGTAGCTACCAGGTGTCACTCAGATTTGTGATTTGCACGTATCTGAAATGTTGATTCAACTTGACACTTGTCATTGTATGATTATACCATGTGTCCTTGCTGATGTGAACTGCTGACGTGGTCTGTCACAGTTTCTTGCTGACATGGTCTATCGATGTAGATCTCTCGATGTGACACATATTCATTTCCTTGATCTAACGTTTAGAATTGTATCCGAAGGGTATCTCAGATTGATGATTGAGAGTGACTTCAAATATTTGTCCTTCGGGACTTCGGGAATTTTGACATTTCTTGGTGGTGAAACTCCCGAAGTAATTCTCCCAGAGTGACGTAACTTGCTTACATCACTTGTTGACATGGAACGAACCAATTTCCTCTTGAAATTTGTCATCATCTGATTATGCCATGTGTACTTGCTGACGTGATCTTCTAATGTGTTCTACCACATGTCCTTGTAGATGTGGTCTGCTGATGTGGTCTGCCAGATGTCCATGCTGACATGGTCTGCCTGATCTAACGGTCATCCCATTCTCTCCAGATCTAATGGTCCGTATTCATTTCAGATTTAGGTATTCGAGTATTTCAAATATCAAACTGAATTCTTGAAGTGAGATTTCTCCAGAGTGTAACCTCCTCACATCTTTAGACCCAAAATAGATGTTGTTCGTTGATCATGATCTTAGATTGATGGCTCGATCTATCTACGATGCTTCTCTTATATCTTATCCTATCCTTCCACTCGAAAATGATCCGACGACTGACGGGTATTTGGATAATTGAATTCTCAAGCCTTTTCCCTTCTTATACTATCCTTCTACCTAAAGTTATCCGACGACTCACAAATATTCGGATGATCGAGATCTAAGATCTCAACCCTTCCTTATCCTTTCCTTTCACTTAAAGTGATCCAATGGTCGTGAAGTCTCTTGAATTTGATCCACGATCAAGGATGATTGTGGAACCACAACTTGCGAGTGATTTAACTTGTCACCCAAATTTTTCAATTTGAAGTTGTGCATTGTTGGTGAGTCAACCATAATCGTTGATATTTGTTGGCACAGGGGAAGACCCAAGGTTCAATGCTACAACAATGCACCAACAAAACCCTAACTACTGGCCCTTTCGGCAAAACCTGCGAGGTAGATGAAGTCTCACCTGAGGTAGAGGCAGGGGTGGTTGCAGGACTCATATGTCTGCAACCTTAGCTAGGACACAGATTTGTTATTATAACACTCAACAGAGCACTCAACAGTTAACATTCATCAATATTCAATCTCAGTTACAGCTTAGTTAAACCCTAATTAGAGAGGATCACAGTATTCATTTCGATCTAGCATCTAGCAACACTTAGCATGAAGGAACAGATCGGCTCTAGCAGATTCAAGAACGAAGCATAGTTATATAAGTTAGATCTAACATCGATGCATTAAGCACTAAGAATCAACATATCATTCATCTATATTAAATCACTAAGCATATTAACATATAAAGACATCAACACATCGCACAAAGCAGAGAAACACAACATGTACATGGTTCACCCCCACCTTGGGGCTATGTCCACCAACTCTTTGTCTTCTTTATTATCTTCATTCAATGCATAGAGCCACAAGACCCACTTCGCATAGGACAGGAGATTTGTGCACATGTTTCCAGATCCTCCTTCCCCAAGTTAGGTCACAACACAAATCCTTCTTACACAATCTTCACACCAGCTTCTTACAATCACTTGCACTTAGCTTTGCAAGTCTTAACACATAGTATGCACAAAGAACATACAACTCTTTATCACACAGATACAACTCTAGAACTTAGCCAACTTCCTACTACTACTTCTTACCTTTCCTGACCTTCTATTTATACATTACAAAATAGCCCTAAACATGGGTAAACCAATGGGTCGACATTCCCATACCCATTACATAATCCTGAATCCCAAAAGGGCCCTAAAAGAGACCGAGATCCCACGACCTCCACTTCGTCTTGCGATCTACCTTCGACATCCTATCGAAGTCCCAAAATTGGTTCAAAGATGACCAAGACTCCTCAAAACTTGGTCAAGGGACAACAATCCCCCAACACTCACCTGTGACTCATCCCAACTCACTCTGATCAGACTAGTTCTGCTTTGAAATCCTCGATCTTGGCTAGAGATGCTTCAACTTGTTGTCGAGCAATGATCTCTTGTTCAACACACTCTTGTATGACTGCTTCGTTGACAACTCTCTATAGGCATTGTTCATCTACAGTGACGACTTGCTCTAGTTCTTCTCCTCGGCCTTCGATCTTGGTGAAAAGTTGGTAAGACTTATCCTATACAGGTTGGAGCCTCTAAGTCACTTCCATGACTTTTCAATAGATAATGTGGACTTTCTGTTGGGCAGTGCATTGCTCTTAGGATCGCTTCATTCTTTGCACAGTTGACAGGGGATTCAACTATGCCTGTATCCTTTCTACTTGATACTTCGCCTCTTGCAGTTGTGACTCTAGTTCCTTCAGTTCTAGATTCTCAGTGAGTTTCTCATAGGTCTAGGCACTATGATCAATGAGTTTATTACATTCCATGGTAAGGGCCTTTATTCTCTCAACTATTCTTCGAGAAGTTCTATCGTACATTTCCTCCTATTTAGCTTCTTTATTCTCCATGATTTCCAGTGAAGCGTCATTGAGGGTTGCTATGATGAAGTCAAAATCATCGGCCGTAAGCACAGTATTCATCTTGGTCACAGTGGCTTTCGATTTCTTCCAAGAAGAAGGTTTCTAGGGAGAAACCTTCCTCTTCTTCAGGGGATCAACCTCATATCTGGGCAGTGTTACTTCGCCTGGATTCTATTCATCTCCTTTTCCATTTAGTTCTTCCACCTCATCATCACCCACTCAGTTAGGTGATACTGAAGAAGTATTTCCTGAGACACTGCTTAAATCTTCGACCTCTTCGGTGTTCTTCATTTTGTTGGGCTTGGGTGTATCATGTTATTTATGCGTGGTCTCTGGGATGTCATGGTCAGACATCTCCGCGGGGTCTGTCGGAAGAGGGAGGTCTACAGACCAGTCCTTAGTGATCTCCTCTAGGTCTTCTTCTGTGAGCTTATAATATGACTAAAGTTTCTCCTTATGTTCATCGTCTCGCGTTGTAATGTAGATGAAGTGCCTATCTGCACAAAACTTCATCAGGGGTCGAATCCTTTGTAAGGTGTTCAGAGTCATGCGCGGTTCAGCTTCGATGGATCTCTTCAGCTATAGGTAATAAGTGTAAAAAACAACCTTCGACTACCACTGTTTTTTCATATCACTCGAGTACCAGAGGGTAGTGAACTTTGCAGCAAGAGGCTTGAATGGTTCAATATCCAGGAAGGTCGCACCTTTCAGCATCTCCCAGCAAAAAATGTGATAAGGATCATGAGCCAGCTAAAGTGAAACTCGTAGTCATCATCCTATGCTTCGCAACAGTCTAGCTCCAGCTGATTAACTAGGTACTTCTCTCAGTTCATCTCCAGGCCTTCCACACACTTCCCTGTGAGGTCAACAACAAAGCCTATGACCTGCGTAGGTCTGTTCTTCCTTACCAACTTTCCGGCTATGAGATGGAAGGCTAGGCTCACTGTGCCATTCTGGATGGAGGATACCTTATAGCCTCGCGTTCCCTTTTCAATATCGTCATATGTATCCTTTATCTTCTGTGCTAGCGCATGATCTGTGGCTTTTCCAGGATAGAATTCTTGCAAGTTCGGTCCTTGCATACTTAATCTTATGATCCTATGGATCAACATCAGATCGATTGTAATAGGATGGTATAGCCATAAGTAGTCGCCATGGTAAAATGAAAGCAATAGCTTGACACGGGCATTCACTTCCTAGTTCCTTTCAAAGTGTGGGATCTTCATGACATTTAAGAGAGTGGACTATGTGAGGTTTCTTGTCCACGATTGGGGAATTATCTTGGAGTTCTTCCCCTTCATCCTGGTCAGGTATTTATACGAGGTGAGCATACTGTAGTTCTTGCAATCTCCGAGGTTGAATTCACTGAACTTCAAAGCTGTGATCTTGTCCTTCTATTCACAAACTACGTGTATCCCCTTAGGGAGGTACACAATAATCATGGAATACTCAAAATCTCTTGGCACACTATCTCGACTCACTGCGTCGGCCAGAGGTGGGATGTAATCAGGCAAGATAGACGGGATCAACTTCTCATTGGCTAAGTCATCTCTGTGTTTGGTTCTCTTTTCCGCTGATGGTCGAGATGATCTGGCTCCGCAAGTAGTCGACGGAGAGGCTTGCACTCCCCTCGTCGATGATGCTTGAATACTTGCAGACATTTCTCTTTCATACATTACTCTTTCAATCATTAGGTCAATGAGAAATTCTTTGAAAATTTTCTCTGCAACGCTAAGCTCGTCCGACATGCATGCTCGTGGTTGAATATCTCGGGTTCGAAGGGTAACTTCTCAATGCAATACGATGAATGGCAATAACACGATGATCACTATGCAAAATCAACTAGTCTTCAAACTCAAATTCATAGTTGGAATAAGTGTTCTTGTTGCATGGAGCGATGGGATAAATAGATAACATGGCAATGAATCTCTTGCAATGGGTGAGAATCCTTCATTAACTCAGTTCTATCTGTTATGGCGTGGTCCCAATGGTTTGGTGGAGATAGTTTTGGTCATAAATGTCTTTCCACCCATTCGGGTCGTCGGTCTAATGGTTATACTGTCCCCAACAGCTCTATTTTTTCTCCATGGCAAAGTGCCATGTGACGCAGTTCTGATATCCCGACGAAATTCTAATTGTGCAAGTTTTCCTTCTACGAAGTTCCCTATGGAACCTTCTGTAACTTTTCAATCTTAGCTCTCTTCTTACTTAGTTTTCTAGCCTTCTTTCCAGTGATCTTTGTCTCGGTATTCCCTTTTTCCATTCTGATTCTTATCTTCATTTGGCAGAGTAACTTTGCGCTGGTAAGATTATTTCCTAGAAATCAGGAGTAATACATCATATGTATCTGGAATAGGTACTTTAGGATTTTTTGAATCTTCTAGTGTTCTTCCTATTTCGACATCCAAGTCTCTGATTTTAAATAGCTTCTCTTGGTTATGTTGTTCTTCAATCAAGTGTGCAATCCTTCTAGTCATGATAACTTTTAACTCTTTCTTCTTTTGCTCTAGGATTTCCTCTTCTTTCCTTCTGGCCTAATCTCCTTCAATCCAAGGTTTTCCTAGTAACATAGCAAATGGAGCGTTTTTCTCAATAAATTTAACAACTTCAAATCATTCATCTGTCTAAGTTCCATTGGCACTCATAGGTATCTGGGTGAGCTTTTCATATAGTATTATCATCTTTCCTCCGAATAATCCTATTCCTCCTAATGAAGGAATCATAACAGGATTTCCTAGAATTTCCCAATTTCTTTATGTCATAATATTCACCTGTGTTTTCTCATCCAGAACACAGTCAATGTTGAAGTCTCATATTATTGCTTCAATGCATTCTTTTTCTTTGAAGATCTTTGGTAAGATGATATTTCAATGTTCATTCAAGGTTTCTTTCATCTGTAGAAATACTTTTTCTGATTCTTTTTGGGGTTCTTCCATAATCTCAGTTGCTTGATATTTCTCGTGGTCTTCTTGTCTCATATTCATCCTTTCAACCTTAGAAATCATTCTAGGGAAATAAAAAACTTCATGGTCCATAGCTTTGCAATGGAGGAAACTAGGTCTTCTTCCAGGGCATTCCTTAGCTAGATGTCTCGATTTTCTGCAACTGTAACAAAGGGTTAATCCCATCTTTCTCTTCAATGATCCCCAACCTTTCCTATACTGTGCACTAGGATCATGGTAGATAACCTACAAAAAATTCTTTCTAGGATCCTGCATCCATTTGTTAGTCCAAATATTCTCTCTATGCATAGGTATAACATATCTTTCACTATTCTTATCATATCTACTCATATCAAATCTTCTTTCATCTATCAGTGCCCTAGTTTTCAAGCTAGGACAAATCTTATCAAATATACCTAGATCCATACTTTAGAAACAAAAATTTCCACTAATCTTATCTTCAGTAGAGCACAAAGCTTCCATATCTAAAACTTTTCACTATTCTTACCTCTATCAGAGCACAAAGCGTTCAAATATTACCTCTTTTCTTCAAATCAGGCTTCTTTTCTTAGCACAGAGCTTCACAGATCAAGTAGAATATTGCACACTAGAGTGACAGATCTACGCACAAAGCTTTCATAGTTTCAGGTCAGATCTTCGCACAAAGCTTCTTTTTCCTCAGTTCCCAGCAATCATAGTTTCAGGTCCTGGCAACAGAACCATTTGTTGGCACAGGGCAGACCCAGGGTTCAATGCTACAACAACGCACCAAAAAAACCCTAACTATTGGCCCTTTATGAAACACCTACGAGGAATATGAAGTCTCACCTGAGGTAGAGGCAGGGGTGGTTGCAGGAATTAGATGTCTACAACCTTAGCCGAGACGCAAATATGTGATTCTAACACTCAACAGAGCACTCAACAGTTAACATTCATCAATATTCAATCTCAGTTACAACATAGTTAAACCCTAATTATAGAGGATTGCAATATTCATTCAGATCTAGCATCTAGAAGCCCTTAGCATGATGGAACAAATCAGATCTAGCAGATTCAAGCACTAAGCATAGTTATATAAGTCATATCTAACATCCATCCATTAAGCACTAAGCATCAACAGAGCATTCATCTATATTAAATCACTCAGCATATTAACATATAAACACATCAACAAATCACACAACATGTCTGTGGTTCACCCCCACCCTGGGGCTACGTCCACCAATTCTTTGTCTTCTTTATTATCTTCATTCAATGCACAGAGGCATAAGACCCACTTCTCATTGGACAGAAGATCTGTGCGCACCTTGTTAGATCCTCTTTCCCTGAGTTAGGTCACAACACAAAGCCTTATTACACAATCTACACACCAGTTTCTTACAATCACTTGCACTTAGCTTTGCAAGTCTTAACACATAGTATGCACAAAGCACTTATAACTCTTGATCACACAGATCCAACTCTAGCACTTAGCCAACTTGTCACTACTACTTCTTACCTTGCCTGGCCTTCTATTTATACATTACAAAATAGGCCTAAACATGGGTAAACCCATGGGCTGACATTCCCATACACATTACATAATCCTTAATCCACAAAAGGGCCCTAAAAGGGGTTGATATCCCACAATATTCGCTTCGTGTTGCGCTCCACCTTCGACAACCTCTTGAAGTCCCAAAATTATGTCAAACATGACCAAGGCTCCTCAAAACTTGGTGAAGGGATAACAATCTTCGACGCTATAAGATCTGACAGTCGTGACTAATTGCAGGATTGGAAATAACACAACATTTATTTCTCCTTTCGATCTCCACAATCTATCCCTGTCGTTGATCTGACAATTGCACATCCGATGATCGCAACTCAATCCGACTTAATCTGATCATTTGTTGGATCAACCACAGTCGTCAATATTCGAGTCTATGAGATCTGACGATCTAGAACAATTGCGGGATTGGAACTAGCGAGTCATTTAATTATCCTTCTGATCTCCGCAATCTATCCATGTTGTTGATCTGGCTTGAAAATCCGACGTTCACATCCCTCCAATGGTCCTCAAGCCCACAGTCACTCATATGACCGATGTTTGTTATATGAGATGATCAACACCGCCAATTTCTTGATCGGATGGTTGCTGAGGCTTCTCAACTTTTCTTGTGCATTGGTCGACTTCTCAATATTTCCATTGATCCCAATGATACTTATGCAATCCGCTCTTCCTTCTGAGCTTTGATCTTCATTCTCTTCTGTACTATGTTTTCCCTTCTGAGATTTGATCTTCATTTTCTTCTGTACTACGTTTTCCCTTCTAAGCTTTTATCTCTGCATATTGTTTGCTTCTTCTCTTGAGATTACGATTTTGATTCAGAGCTTTGATCTTTGCATACTGTTCGGTCCTCCTCCTGAGCTTACGCTTTTGATCTCTGCATATTGTTTGACATTTTCTGCTAACTGATATACTATTGACATCAATGAAAATCTCATCTATGTTAAATCACAATGATAACTTATCATAACAACAAATCATCACATCGAATGTTGACATCAATGACAATATGTCCAGAAGTGCCCATGTTATCTTTGAATTTGTTCCCATAAAATATTATAACTCTACATTATTCTCACACATCTACTAAGAGATTGCATGTGCCTTGCCAAGTTATCTTCTTTGTCATAGTGCTACTATAATCTTGGTCAGATTTTTTTTTCATAGAGTATTATAACCCTGTATGATATTTGTCTCTACAGAGTAGTATAAACATATTATATTGAAGCATGCATGTTGTCTTCATACCTAGCGTATTATCCTAGACTGTTATCCTAGCATTGAAGCCTGCATGTTGTCTTAATTCTCCTACATAATACTCTAACCCTATAGGTGCCTTTTTCTGGTGGTATTAAAGAAGTTTTCCCATAGAGAAAATTCTCCATAGAGTCATCATAAGACTTGAATTTTTCCTTCTACAAGGAGCTATGTAAGGTATTCATATTCACCTTCTTCTTGACCAGTTTTTCACATCCTAAAACCCTGGTAAATATGTTTTATGGCCCTTCATGAGAAAGTAAGTGAAAGAATTAAAAGTTTCCTATAACAATAAATCATCACCAAGCCATCCTTTAATTGTTGTCCCAATATTTGGTGACTACCAGAATTTCAGTCCTTGACTACTTGCATACCTACAACAAAGCTCACATAGTTGTTTTTTTTTAGCTTCATAAGTTGAAAATGGGAGTTGGGTTTAACAAAAGGGAGCCAACAGAGCCTTGTAAGGTATACAATAGCCCTAATGCAGTGGACATTTTTCAATACAGTAAATGGCTTATGTATTTTGATAGGTTAAGAGGGTATGATGATGAAATTTCCTTGGAGTTTGCATTGAATTTTCAAAACAACAGAGGATAGGAGTATATCACTGTTGTGAGAGGCAAAAAACTAAATGTTGATGAAGCCACAACAAAAAAAGTCTCAAGCCTTCTCATGGGTTTTGTGTGGGACAAAGATGAGAGAAAGGAGGCCAATGGTGCTAATAATCTCTTCTTCCATGGTTATTAAGATCCTGCAAAGGATAAAAATGGGGTAAAGAACGAGATATTACCTGAGATATGGCCTAATGTGGCCTACTATTTTCTTAAATACATCACATGTGAAGGGAGGCTAAGTGTAGTTTATACCTACCATTTCAAATTTCTACATTAAATGAGGCATTTGTTCCATTTAAAGCTTCAAGAGAACCTCAACATCTCTTACTTTCTCTTACAATCTATAAAAGAGATTAGTAAAAAATTTCAAAAGGAGAAGAGGTATGCATTACCAAACCATGGCCTCATCAAATTCATAATATGCGAGGCTTTATAAAATATGAATATTAAATTATCATGGGAATAGTTTGTGGAGACATAAATATGGAACTTGTTATAGTCTCAATAGGATATTAAAGAGTCAAACCCCTAAAGGGGTGTGAAAGGGAAGAAGAAGGACAATAGAGAGGGAACTTCCAAGAAAAAAAACTCTCAGAAGAAAATTAATATAGAGTCTATTATCACTCCAAGAGTCACCCTAGACTATAATCAGGTGATCTTCGTAACATGCAAAGAATTCAAATTTAATCTTGAAAGATAAGCTTTAAATTCACATGGATTTGACCATAAGGACAATAAAATTCATATATTGTACACATTTCCAACTATATCCTTAAGAAAATGTGGCCTTAGCAACTTCAGATCAGACAATAGACTTGATAAATGGATGAGGAAAAGAAAACTATGATCTGAAAATGTCAGATATACTTCCATCACTTTAAAACAATCATCTCACAGTAAAAGATATGTGTATTAACAAATTCTATATCACCAATGCAAAGAACGAATAACATCACTCAATCATTGTATGAATAAGAAGAAGAGTAAATCAGTCACTCTTTAATATTAGTACACAAAGAAATATAGAAATGGTAAAATAAAAGTTGATCTCCATTGATAAGGAATCACAAGTCTGAACAAATATAGAGAGAAGAAAAGAACACAGTGATAACCACTCTGAATTCTTCTGGGTCCAAAGCCTCCTTCTCCTAGCTCCTTCTAACCCTACTCTACTCTTGTACCATGAAATATATAGAACCATAGGTCCTTTCCATCTCACCAATTCGAAATCCAACCCCTTTCCCAAAATAGAAACATTTACAAACAAAGAATGACATGTTTTAACTAATTTCCTACTTTTCAGGAGGCGAAATTCTGAAAAATAGGCTTCCAAACACCACTTGTAATTCTCAAACCATAATAGTTTTGTAAAATATGAGAACGGTTTTTGTAGATAAAATTGTTATGAACAAAAACTCTCAGTTTCTTTAAATTCATCTCTAGTTGGCCGTAACATGTGTCACAAAAACATGTCTCAAACATGAAATAATGAAAACTGAAAACATAGGGCTCAAAGATTCTTTTGAATCTCCAAATTTATGACACCTGTGTGAAAAATGAAAGAGGTTAATGTTCATGGGCCCATGATTGACAATAAACTCCCTCAGAGTTTGAAAATTCATCTTAGTTCACCCGAAAATCCTTCTGAAAGTCAACTGGTCAAAAATTCTAGTCCAGTAGTCTTAAAATAGAGTTTCAACAACACATTTTGTAGCACCACTTCTATGTCAAATAAATCTCTCACCATAGTACATTTTGAAAAACTCAGAGAGGTTTTTGTTACTTGGAATTCTATGAAAAACAACCTCCTCCATATTTCAAAAATACCTTCTCAATTGTTCATTGTAAAAGTATTAAATTTGTCACTCAAAACTGGCAAAAACGTCTTTGCATAGTTTGGTTTCTGCCAGAATTTAGGTAGCAAATTTAGGTAGCACCTGTCTGTGTCTCCAGTCAAAATTTAGGTAGCGCCCGCCTGTGTGTTATTTAAAAATTTAGGTAGCACCATCAAAATATGTAGCACCTTCACTTGGACATGTGAAGAATGGGTAGCAACCTCGGGTAGTAGCAACGTCATTAGTCTTAGGTGATTCAACAACATTGTGGGTAGAAAACTGGTGGAATATAAAAAATAGACTATTTTGTAGCGCCATAGCACTATGGAATGTCTGCGCTACTATTTTTGAATGGATTAATTCTTTGTGAAAACCCAAAGCTCTAAACAGTAAGTACTATAAGTATGTATAGCCTGTGTAGGTTATTTATTTTCTTATGGAGAGGCAGGCCTATTCTACCTGAAATTTCTTGTGCTAACATAGGCTCCATGGGGGATAGAGTCCTCCCTGTGAGGCTCTAAGAACTCTTGTTGTTTCAGTTCCTTATCCTAGGACTACTCCCAACCTTTAACCTCTGCAACTTACTCTGCAAACATCCACAATTTTGTATTGTGTCTAGGCCAATGGGCTATGGAGTCAAAATTCAACCATTCTCTAAAAAAATCTCAAGGCCTGCCTTTATTCACACAAACTGACTGTTATTTCCACAAACTGAAGGAAAAAGAAATGCTCGGGTAGTGAGGTTATTTCCTACCCTACTATACTCTAACCAGATCTGCAATTGGTTAGGTAAAGGAAAATTTCCATAGTAACCGTTCAAGCAACTTCATGACTGAAGGAAACCCATCCATACCACTGATCAATATAGAATAACAGAGGTCTGAAAATAGAGATAAAAATTCTTTCAGAGAAACATGTTTACCCATGAATACCTGTGAAGTAATGAAAACTGGAATTTTCAAACAATATGAAACATATGATTCCATATAAGCTGTAATTGGATCCTCGAGACCATGGTTGGAAACTTGTTGATTAAGAAAAGACAACTGCTCATACATACATTCCTCTTTGCTTGAAAAAAAACAACCTTCTGGTTTCCTTGAGATCTGATTTTGATCATCAACAATTTCAGTCTCTTTGTTTTCAGCATGATGATCACAATATAGTGGTACAACCGGGTTTAAATCATGCTGATAAATATCATCAGCCAAGAACATATAGTTATCTATGCAATTATCAGTTATAATATGTTCAACATGCTTTGAAAACTGATCATAAACTAGACATGTGTCCTTGTCCATAGAAAAATATGCAAATGTTGAAGAATTTGATTCCAAATGTGAATCATACTTACATCCATGTAGATGTTCCAGATCTGATTCATACTCAATGTCTTCTTGCTTCAAGTCTAAAATATACTGACAATCCTCTTGCTCATATGCATGAATATTTTCAAAACAAACCTTCTCTTGGATCCTCCTAGAAGCATGAATGTTCTCCTCAAATTCTTGGGCATTTTCAAATAAGCATGTTAAGAATGAAGACTTCCTTTCTAATAGGAGAAGGACAAGCTTTGAATGTTGATCCATAACATAGTATACCATGGCAACGGTCTCTGCAGGTCAGATTTCCATTGGCATGCTATGATAAACACTGCAAAACCTCTTGTTGAATACAGCCAAGGCTTCCTCTTCCCCTCTCCTCAAAGCATTAAAATCATACAAGTATTGATCAAGGGACTTTTTCTCACCCCAACACTTCAAAGATACATTGCATAGCTTGATCCAAGATCTAATGGAATTGACTCCAAAACTTTTAAACCACACAACAACATCTCCAAACAAATATGTGGAGAACAACCTCATGGTAACATCATCATGTACTATCTCAAATCGATCAACAAATTTCTCGAAGGCCCCCAAGTGTCTCTCAGCTATAACACGATCCTCTCCAGAAAATCAGGGAAGATACTCAAAGAAATCAAGAGGATAAGGATGAAGGTGATATGGAAACCTTAAAGGTTTAAACATCTTGTCTCTAATTCTAGTTTGAAAACTAGTGGGATGAATATGAGTTTTAATAAGCTAATGGCAAGGATCAACAATAAGAGCAGAAGGTGATGAGATCTAAGAAGGATTTGAATCAGTTTCAACCTCCTCAAGCTTACAAGGGTGATCAAATTCAGGAGGCATTTCAATACAAAGCTCAACCTTATGAAGAGGGTGAGGTGAATATACAAGATAAACATCTACAACATAGGCAGAAGGCAGGTCTTCTTCTTCCAAGGATGGATATATAAAGGAAGGCTTATGATCATTCAAATATACAAAGCAGAGGATAATCCTCTTTATACGTAAAGGGAAAGAGAGAAATGATTTGATAAAGAAAAACAAGAGTTCATGGAGAAATATCATAAGTTGATACATGGTCATCCCCTTTTGTATGGTCATCTTTCTGTCAATGGGATCCTCCCCAGTGGAGTCTTTGATTGTGGAGTCTCCAGTTAGATAATACAGTCAACTTTTTTGTGTCCCTCTCTCGTCTACCATCAAGAGTTGGATCTATGTCGTTCTTCCCAAGGAGATCTTCAATCTGCTCAAATCCTTCCCCGGCAATGGCGCCAATTATGTTATCACTCCAAGATTCACCCTAGATTGTAATCGGGTGAGCTTGATAACATGCAAATAATTCAAATTTAATCTTGAAAGATAAGCTTTAAAGTCACAGGGATTTGACCATAAGGACAATCAAATTTATCTACTGTACACATTTCCAACTATATCCTTCAGCAAAAGTGGCCTTAGCAACTTCAGATCAAACAATAGACTTGATAAATGGATGAGGAAAAGAAAACTATGATCTGAACATGTCAGAGATACTTCCAGCACTTTAAAACAGTCATCTCACAGTAAAAGATCTGTGTATTAACAAATTCTATATCACCAATGCAAAGAACAAAGAACATCGCTCAATCATTGTATGAATAAGAAGAAGAGTAAATCAATCACTCTTTAATATTAGTACACAGAGAAATATAGAAATGGAAAAATAAAAATTGATCTCCATTGATAAGGAATCACAAGTCTGAACAAATACAGAGAGAAGAAAATAACACAATGATAACCACTCTGAATTCCTCTAGGTCCAAAGCCTCATTCCCCTAGCTCCTTCTAACCCTACTCTACTCTTGTACCATGAAATATATAGCACCATAGGTCCTTTCCATCTCACCAATTCAAATTCCAACCCCTTTCCCAAAACAGAAATAGTTACAAACAGAGAATGACATGTTTTAACTAATTTCCTATTTTTCAGGAGGTGAAATTCTGAAAACTAGGCTTCCAAACACCACTTGTAATTCTCAAACCATAATAGTTTTGTAAAATATGAGAACGGGTTTTCTATATAAACCCATTATGAACACAAAAATCTCTCAGTTTCTTTAAATTCATCTCCAACTGGCCGCAATAGGTGTCACAAAAACATGTCTCAGACAGGAAAACACGAAAATGGAAAACATAGGGCTCAAAGATTCTTTCGAATATACCAATCTGTGAAACCTGTGTGAAAAATTAAAGAGGTTAATGTTCATGGGCCCGTTCTTGACAATAACCTCCTTTATATTTTTAAAATTCATCTTATTTCACCCAGAAATCCTTCTGGAAGTCAACTGGTCAAAAATGTCAGTTCAACAGTCTTAAAACAGAGTTTCAGCAACACATTCTATAGCTACACTTCTATGTCAAATAAATCTCTGACCATAACACATTTTGAAAAAATGAGAGAGGTTTTTATTATTTGGTATCTTCTGAAACAAAACCTCCTCCATTTAAAAAAAATACCTTCTCAATTGTTCATAATAAAAGTTTTAATTTTGTCACTCAAAACTGGCAGAAACATCTTTGCACAGTTCTGCCAGAATTTAGGCAGTGAATTTAGGTAGTGCTCGTCTGTGTCTCCTGTCAAAATTGAGGTAGCGACCGCCTGTTTGTTCTGTCAAAATATAGGTAGCGCCATCAAAATATGCAACACCTTCAATTGGACATGTGAAGAATGGGTAGCAACCTTAGGTAGTAGCAATGTCATCAATCTTAGGTGATTCGGCAACATTGTAGGTAGCAAACTAGTGGAATATAAAAAAAATAGACTATTATGTAGCACCATAGTGCTACAGAATGTCTGAGCTACTACTTTTGAAGGGATTAATTCTTTTTGAAAACCCAAATCTCTGAACAATAAGTACTAGAAGTTTGTATATCTTGTGTAGGTTATTTAGTTTCTTATGGAGAGGCAAGCCTCTTCTAGCTACAAATTCGTGTGCTAACATAGGCTCCATGGGGGATAGAGTCCTCCCTGTGAGGATCTAATAACTCTTGTAGTTTCAGTACATTATCCTAGGCCTGCTCCCAACCTTTAACCTCTATAACTTACTCTGCAAACATCCACAATTTTTTATTATGTCTAGTCCATTGGGCTATGGAGTCAACATTCAACCATTCTCTAAAAAATTCTCAAGGCTTGCCTTTATTCACACAAACTAACTATTATTTCCACAAATTGAAGGAAAAAGAAATGGTCAGCTAGTGAGCTTATTTCCTACCCTACTCTACTCTAACCAGATCTGCAATTGGTTAGGTAAAGGAAAATTTCCACATTAACCATTCAAGCAACTTCATTAATGAAGGAATCCCATCCATACCAGTGATCAATATAGAACAACAGAGGTCTGAAAACAAAGATAAAAATTCTTTCAGAGAAACATGTTTACCCATGAATACCTGTGAAGTAATGAAAACTGGAATTTTCAGACAATATGAAACATATGATTCCATATAAGCTACAATTGGATCCTCGAGACCATGGTTGGAAACTTATTGATTAAGAAAAGACAACTGCTCATACATACATTCCTCTTTGCTTGAAAACAAATAACCTTCTGGTTTCCTTGAGATCTGATTTGGATCATCAACAATTTCAGTCTCTTTGTTTTCAGCATGATGATCACAAGATGGTGTTACAACCGGGTTTAAATCATACTGATAATTATGATCATTGAAGAACATAAATTTATATATCCAATTACCAGTTATAATATGTTCAACATGCTTTGAAAATTGATCATAAACTAGACATGCATCCTTGTCCATAGAAAAATCTACAAATGTTGAAGAATTCGATTCCAAATGTGAATCATACTTACATCCTTGTCGTTGTTCCAGATTTGATTCATACTCATTGTCTTCTTGCTGCAAGTCTAAAATATGTTGACAATCCTCTTGCTCATATGCATGCATATTTTCAAAACAACCCTGCTCTTGGATCCTCCTAGAAGCAAGAATGTTCTCCTCAACTTCTTGGGCATTTTCAAATAACCATGTTAAGGATGAAAACTTCCTTTCTAATAGGAGAAGGACAAGCTCTGAATGCTTAGCCATAATGTAGTATAACATGGCAGCGGTCTCTAAAGGTTGGATTTCCACTAGAATGCTATGATGAACATTGTAAAACCTCATGTTGAAGAACACCAAGGCTTTCTATTCCCTCTCCTCAAATCATTAAAATCATACAATTATTGATCAAGGGACTTTTTCTCACCCCAACACTTTAGAAAGACATTCCATAGCTCGATCCAAGATCCAATGGAATCGTCTCCCAAACTTTTAAACCACACAAAAACATCTCCAAACAAATATTTGGAGAACAACCTCATGGTAACATCATCGTGTACTATCTCAAAATGATCAACAAAGTTCTTGAAGGACCCCAAGTGTCTCTCAGTTGTAACACGATCCTCTCCAGAAAACTGGGGAAGATACTCAAAGAAATCAAGAGGATAAGGATGAAGGTGATATGACAGCCTTAAAGGTTTAAACATATTGTCTCTAATTCTAGTTTGAAAACTAGTGGGTTGAATATGAGTTTTAACAAGTTGATGGCAAGGTTCAACAGTAAGAGCAGAAGGTGATGAGATCCAAGAAGGCTTTGAATCAGTTTCAGCCTCCTCAAGGTTACAAGGGTGATCAAATTCAGGAGGAATTTCAATACAA
The DNA here is from genome assembly GCA_010110895.2 of Picea sitchensis. Lineage (NCBI taxonomy): Eukaryota > Viridiplantae > Streptophyta > Pinopsida > Pinales > Pinaceae > Picea > Picea sitchensis. The sequence continues at coordinate 74,973 of SNQJ01S0037735.1, forward strand.
AGATCATCCTTATGAATAGGTTGAGATGAAGATACAAGATCAACATCTACAACACAGGCAGAAGGCAGGTCTTCTTCTTCCAAGGATGGATATATAAAGGAAGGCTTATGATCATTCGAATAGACAAAGCAGAGGATAATCCTCTTTATACGTAAAGGGAAAGAGAGAAATGAGCTGATAAAGAAAAACAAAAGATCATGGAGAAAGCTCATAAGTTGATACCTGGTCATCCCCTTTCATATGGTCATCTTTCTATCAACATCATCCTCCCCAGTGGAGTCCTTGATTTTGGATTCGTTAGTTAGATAATACAGTCATCTTTTTTGTGTCCCTATCTTGTCTACCATCAAGAGTTGGATCTATGTAATTCTTCCCAGGGAGCTCTTCAAACTACTCAAATCCTTCCCCGGCAACAGTGCCAATTATGTTGCAACTCCAAGAGTCACCCTAGACTGTAATCAGGTGAGCTTGGTAACATGCAAAGAATTCAAATTTAATCTTGAAAGATAAGCTTTAAAGTCACAGGGATTTGACCATAAGGACAATTAAGTTCATCTAATGTACACATTTCCAACTATATCCTTCAGCAAAAGTGGCCTTAGAAACTTCATATCAGACAATAGACTTGATAAATGGATGAGGAAAATAAAATTATGATCTGAACACGTCAGAGATACTTCCAACACTTTAAAACAATCATCTCACAGTAAAAGATCTGTGTATTAACAAATTCTATATCACCAATGCAAAGAATGAAGAACATCACTCAATCATTGTCTAAATAAGAATAAGAGTAAATCAGTCACTCTTTAATATTAGTACACAGAGAAAGATAGAAATGGAAAAAGAAAAACTGATCTCCATTGATAATGAATCACAAGTCTGAACAAATACAGAGAGAATAAAAGAACACAATGATAACCACTCTGAATTCCTTTGGCTCCATTACCTCCTTCCCCTAGATCCTTCTAACAGTAATCTACTCCTATACCATGAAATATATAGCACCATAGGTCCTTTCAATCTCACCAATTCAAACTCCAACCCCTTTCCCAAAATAGAAACAATTACAAACAAAGAATGACACGTTTTAACTAATTTCCTGCTTTTCAGGAGGCAAAATTCCTCATCCTGACATAAACATCTTTGCATAGTTTGGTTTCTGCCAGAATTTAGGTAGTAAATTTAGGTAGCGACAATCTGTGTCTCCTGTCAAAATTTAGGTAGTGCCTGCCTGTGTGTTCTGTCAAAATTTAGGTAGCACCATCAAAATACGCAACACCTTCACTTGGACATGTGTAGAATGGGTAGCAACCTCAGGTAGTAGGAACGTCATCAGTCTTATGCGATTCAACAACATTGTGGGTAGCAAACTGGTGGAATATCAAAAATAGACTATTTCGTAGCACCATAACACTACATAATGTATGGGCTACTACTGTTGAAGGGATTAATTCTTTGTGAAAACCCAAAGCTCTAAACAATAAGTACTAGAAGTCTATATAGTCTGTGTAGGTTATTTAGTTTCTTATAGAGAGGCAGGCCTCTTCTAGCTGCAAATTCTTGTGCTAATAGAGCCTACTCATAAATAAATGGCTTCCACCTTGATAATTATGAGAACATCCCCTAGAAAACCATTGAAATGCAAGGAGAATTATACACCCCAAGAGAAGAAAAGGAAATCCTACAGGAAGGATATGACTAGATCCCGTGCCACTCCCAAACTAATTATTCATGTCTCTTCTATAGTAAAATTGGATCACTCTTCCAACCCTATAGGAATCCCATAAAGGGAACCTAAGGAGGTTGAGGAAAGGAAAAAAGAGACCAAGGAAGAAGATAAAATAATAGTCACAAACATTACACTACATACCACCCTCAAAGATTTCGAGGTAGCGAAGGTTGAGGCACTTAATTGGAAAAATATAGAAGAGAGAAAGAAGATAAAAGGAAATAAAAAGGGGGGAAGAATAGAGATCCTACAGAATCATCTACATCATCTACATGAAAGTATCCATATCATTAAAATGAAATTGATTGATGACTACAAGCAATTGAATATGGAAATCAGACCTTAAGGAGAGAATTATAGAAAACAAAGGAGAATGTGGCCACCCTATCTAACATGGTGGAAATAATGAAAGTGTCAAAGAAAACTATTGTAAAGTTTCCTTTCTTAATGATGTTTTCCCTTTATCAAGGTACTTATAGAGAGACCTGGGATATCAAAAGCCTCGACTAGTATATAGGTGCATGAGCATGTTGTGATATTCACAAAAACCCACTAAAATTATTGAGCTTAAAGGATTTTAGAAAGTACCCACCTACTAAAATTTCAGTAAGGTACTTAACCTTACTAACCTAACTAGCTATTGATTCAAAAGAATATCTTTTGGACATAAACTATGAATTTGATCTGAGGAAATAATGAGAA
>SNQJ01S0037735.1:77464-99484 GCA_010110895.2 Picea sitchensis
GTATCCACTTGAAACATGAACCCTCTATGGAAGCCCTTATGAAATGATGTGAAAAATCCTTACATATATGAGCCTTGTTTAAGAGTCATCGAGCCTTCATCATTGGACTCAAACTATTTTTATTTACAGACCACTCCTTTTGATGATGACACTATCTCAATAGTATCATCATGAGTTGACATCATAGGGTTAGCGCACTGATAAAGCATTCCTTTACCGAGAAATCTTCTAACAAATATACCCCATTCAACGTAAGGACCATATGCCTTTTCCAATCATCCCCTATTCCATGCATACACTCCAGAAACAGACTAACCTTTGAATTATTTGTAAATTTATCATTGTAAGCATGAAAAGGTGGACCCCTCGCCCTATTTCCCATTTACTCTATACATGATTTTAATCAATGCGTGATTCCTAAGACAAAACTCTTTTTCTTCATCAGGACATATAGCAAACACTTACCCATATCTTTCGACATCCCCTCTTGAGAAATATTTCAATGATGACCATATACATGGGTTAAGTATGATGTAACAAGGAATCTCTTTTGATTATATGTGTCATAAGGATATTAGTATTTTAGGCATTCAAGAACCAATCACTATATAACATTGAAGGCGAGCCCCTGACACAATTCTTCACTCTAAATTTAATTAAGAAAAAATATTTACTACACTATACATGATATGTGACCCGTTAGGAACCTCACCTCCCTAACCCCTCATATAGATACAATAATATATTTTCCGTGTAATAAACGTCACCATTAGTTAATAAGGCCTATTTAATAACTATGAACAAGTCAATGTAAGAAGACCTAATAGAAGCTTTCACTTCTAGAAAGATATTCCTCTAGAATGTTCTTTAGAAGATATAATTAGTATAAATAAGAGTTGGAGGCATGATAAAGCTTTGTCTTTAGAATCATTGTAATAGAGCATTGCTCTACTGGAGGTTTCCCCATCAAATAGGGAAGTGAAAGTTGCTCCAATTTCAATAAAGGTATCATTTTGTGTGTTATTCTCCACATTTTGTTGTTCTATTTGTAATTTCCATTATATTTATGTTTCTTCTTAATATCACATACCAAGTGCATAACAAGTGGTATAAAAGCACTTTCCTTGACAGGAATCGTGGGTAACTTTTTTTTCTAGCATAGAGACGTGTTCCAATGTCTTTAAACTACAGTGATATATCATTCAACACATAAATACATGGTCATAGAAGCATACACATAGGAAGTAAAAAAGGTTTTTTAGTTCACATTGTTGGACACCCTTTTAACCCCTATTGGTACCCCTTCGAGTGGTAGCGCTTTAGACAATAAATGTATATTGAATTGTACTTCCAAATACCTCTAGTATATCGAGATCCCCCTAGGTATCCTAAAACCAACCATACATCAACTAATTGGCCACCTGACTTCTATAGGGACATTGAGAGCGACATTTGGAAAGATACTCTCTAGTATCTGGGTAATCGGGTAGTACAAATGAGGGTACAGTCTAGCCTCCTTAGTTGGTTCCCTAATATATTGGGTCGAGAACTATTGTTCAACCCTACACGTATATCAAAGAGTTATAGCACAGAGAAAACCCTTTTTTGTGCACCCTGCAAACCTTAACCCTTGGGATAGAAATAGAATAGAATAGGAACAAACAAGGTCTATTGTTGTGCAAGATTTCCTCTTGCACTCGGGTTGCGAAATTACTACACATTTTTTCTATTAAAAATATGGGAATTTCAACATTGAAATATTATTCAATTTAGAGTATAACTCCATAGGATTAAAATAAAACAAATGGGGCTTGTCAACACCCTTATTTTGGACCTATCTCATTAGATTCCCCTTTTCACCTTGATTGTTTTCATACTATCATTTTTAACCTTTTTTTACTTTCCCACACCCTTATTTGAGACCTATCTCATTGGATTCCCATTTTCTCCCCAATTTTTGTGATACCTATAATTTTTAACCTGTTTTTACCTATGCTCACCCTTGAGTGCTACCTCATTAGCTTCCCCTTTTTTCCCTAATCATTGAGATACCTATCAATTTTAACCTTTTTTTACCTCATGGACCCACCCCTCTCCTCATGGCTCCCACCCACCAAGAAGAAACCAACCAAAAATTGAGTACTAACCTTACTTCCCTTCAGGCCCAAATAAATAGGGACATTTCGACCATTCATGCAAAAATGGACCACACCCAAGACTAGATTCATATCCAAATTGTTGAAGTCCATTCCACTCTAAACTAATTCAGGAACAAATTCCATGGTCCTTCCTCCTCTGACCCATCTCTCTATAATAAAGGTGTTGAATCCAACCATTCTCTGCACTTTCATTCGAACTCCTTACCTCACGACCTCCATCTCCCCATAGTCGAGGTCAATAAATTTGATGGATCAGATCCATAAGATTGGGTTAATCAGATGGAACAGTATTTCTCCCTACATAGTAGCACTGATGAGTTAACCAAGCTTCCTTATGGAATTCTATATTTGGATCCAGAAAGATGGAAATGGTGGAAATGGCATCATAATGAACGCTAAGGGTATTTTTCTTGGTCATAGTTTTTTGCAGAGTTGTATGAACGCTTTGACATAGACACCCTCCATTTAGGACATTTGACCAAGTTAAAAGAGTATGGAACAATGGAATATTTATTGCTTCCTTTGAGCACTTGGATTTCCGAACGAAGGGAATGGCATATTCTTTCTTCATGGAATTATTTATCAGTGGCCTCAATGATGAAATTAGTGCCCAGGTCATCATGGCTCACCCTCAGACTTGGTTGGAAGCCACTAAGCATGCCAAGGAGGAACAACAGATCATCTTGTCCTATAGAAGAAAATCCACTTTTGTCCCCCACCCTAAACCCAACACCCCTACCCCTTGGTCCACTCCTCTCAAGGTCCATGAGTTGACATAGGAATAAATGGATGGATGAACTCAAACTCAAAGATCTTGGCTATAATTGTGATGATAAATAATTTCCAGGGTACAAGTGTAAAGAAAAGAAACTTTTTATGGCCATTTCCGAGGATGTTTCTAATGAAGATGTTGAGATTTCACTGGAAGTAGTGCTACCCCCAACCAATGATATTACACTACCATATGATCCTCTTGAATTTGAACCACTGATTTTGATGCATTCTCTCACTTGTTTTTCTGCTCCTCAAACCCTCCAACTGATTGGTTACATAAACACTTGAAATTCATCATCCTAGTTAATAGTGGAAACACTCATAATTTCATTCATCACCACCTTTCCTAAGAAGTCAATTGATATATCCATGTTTCCAAAAAATTTCAAATTACGATAGCCAATGTTGGTTCCATGAAATGTGGAGGCTGTTGTTAAAATGTGTTCCTACAATTGGTCAGTATATCCTGAAATCTCATATGTTTGTTGTTGACAAGGGTGGTTGTTACATTGTTCATTTTCCAGAATGGTTACCCACCCTAGGACCCATAGTCATGTATTTTAAGGAGTTAACCATGCAATTCCAATAGGAAGGCCAATCGTACAAATTCCAAGGAATTATAGTAGGATATCCAGAGATCATCAATTCCCACCACATGGAAACGTTACTCAAAAAATGTCATTCTAGCATCACTTCCTAACTCCATTCCATTCAAGCAGTTGAGACAACCCTGGTAAACCTCAACCTTCAAGCTATCATGTCATTCCATCACACTATTTTCCAAACCCCCCACGGAATTCCCTCCTCCCTCGGTGACCATGATCATTCCATTCCTTTAATACCATGAAATCTTCATCCCAATGGTCTCCCTTGTTGTCATCCCTTTGCTCAAAAAAATGAAATTGAGAAAACTGTCCAAAAAATTTTAGAAGCGAGTGTTATCCATCATAGTACTAACCCCTATTCTTCCCTTGTTTTCATGGTCCTCAAGAAGGGAGGAACTTGGCACATGTGACCTGATTTTCGTTCCCTTAAAAAACATACCATCAAGGAAAAATTCCCCATTCCTATCATAGATGACCTTATGGATGAACTTAATGGGGCTCAATACTTTACCAAACACGACCTCCATTCTAGCTACCACTAGATAGATATGAAAAAGGAACACATCCTCAAGACGACATTTCACACTCATGAGGGCCACTATGAGTTCTTGGTCATGCCATTTGGTCTCTCTAGTGCCCCCTTCACTTTTCAAATATCAATAATCATGTCTTTTGTCCTTTCCTCTGTGACTTTGTGTTAGTTTTCTTTGATGATATTCTCATCTATAGTAAAATGTGGCCAACCCATCTCACACATGTAGATCAAGTTCTCCATTTCCTCTCCAAGAAAGTTTTTTTCCTCAAATAGTCTAAATGTGCTTCTAGTGTCTCTGAAGTTAAGTGTCTGGGTCATATTGTTGGCAAGGATGGTGTAATGGTGGATCCTAAGAAAATTGAAGCTATGAAAAATTGGCCTTGTCCTAAAACTCTTGAAAGTCTAAGTGTTTTTCTAGGTTTAACGAGCTATTATCACAAGTTTGTTCCAAATTATGGAAAAATTGTGGCCCCCTTAACTGCTCTCCTTAAAAATAATGCCTTTAGTAGGACTCCAACAATATGCCAATCCTTCCAAGACTTGAAGTAATCTATTTGCACTACTCATGTACTATTCCTACCTGATTTCACGAAGACCTTTTTTTTGGAATGTGATGCATGAGGGAGAGGAATTGGGGAAATCCTCATGCAATATGGACGACCTTTGGCTTTCACCAATACACATTTTTTAGAGCGACATTTGGTCTAATCGATCTATGAAAAATAAATGATGGATATTTTGCATGTAGTGGATCTATGTCACCCTTATCTATTGGGAAAACTCTTCCAAATTAAAATAGACCACCAAAGCCTCAAGTACTTCCTAAAACAAATTTCATCCCCAGAGAAACAAAAATGGGTGAACAAGTTGTTTGGATATGATTATGAGATCATTTACAAAAAGGAAAAAGAAAATATGGTGGTTGATTCTCTTTCTAGGAAATATGAAGAAGAAGGGTCCCTCTTTTCCCTCTCATTCATTATCGTTGACTATCTTTAGGATGTTCACCAAGAATGGTTGCAAGACCCCAAAATATCTAGCCTCATCCAAAAACTACAATAGGATCCCCAAGATGCTCCAGGTTACTCTTCGCACAATGAAGAGTTTCCTTATAAAGGTTTCCTATATTTAAGCAAACAGTCGACCCTTAAATCCAAGGTGCTCTCTGAGTTTCATGCTTCTCCTATTGTAGGGAATTTAGGTTTTACCAAAACTTATGAAATGGTCAAATAATCTTTCTTCCGGGATGGTATGAAACAAGACGTCTGCACCTTTGTGGAAAAATGTGATATATTTCAATGCAATAAGGGTGAGACTTTCAAAAATCCTAACACACTCCAACTGCTTACAATTCCACCTACTATTTGGACGAATATTTCTATGGATTTCATTATGGGATTACCCAAATAGGAAATAATTCAGTCATCATGGTGGTAGTGGATTGTCTCTCTAAATATCATCATTTACGTTCTCTTCAACACCCATTATCAACATCTACAGTGGCTCAAATATTTATGGATAATATCTTTAAACTCCATGGAATGCCTCATTATTTTGTTTATGATCATGATGCAACTTTTACCAACAATTTTTGGAAATAATTATTCAGGCTCCAAGGAAACCAATTGCATCTTAGTACAACCTATAATCCTCATACATATGGCCAATTGGAAGTGGTCAACAAGTTTATAGAAACATATTTGAGGTTTTTTACGTCTAACCAATAACAATAATGGTTTTAGTGGTTGCCCTTAGATGAATGGTGGTACAACATCTCTTACCACACAACCACTTGCATGACTCCATTTGAAGCCATCTGTGGACATAAACCATTATCAGTTCTCCCATACATGCCAGGTGTCTCCAAGGTTTAGGAGGTTGACCGTAATCTTACATCCTACATGACCATTCTCCACACTCTCAAATAAAATTTAGTCATGTCTCAAAACCACATGAAGAAACAAGCAGATCAGGGTAGTTATGAACGTCAAATTGTTGAAGGAAATCAATTGTTTCTCTGTCTCCAACCATACAAGAAGACTTCACTCAAATATCAACAATTTCATAAACTAGCCCCCAAATTTTCTGGTCCTTATACTATTCTTAATAATGTGGGCCCAATGGCCTATCGGTTAGATTTTCCCAGCAACTTCAAGCTACATCCCACATTTCATGAAAGTGATTTGCACCAAGTGCCATGCTCAGAAAATTCCAATAGAGTTGAATGAAGAATTTTCCATTTGGTTTCATCGACAAGATTTATTGGGCCAACGAGAGCATCGTCTCCATCAGTGCACCATATAGGAAGTGTTAGTTCAACGGAAGGATACTCCACTAGAATATGCCACCTAGGAGACGACTACTATTCTACAGAAATTTCCTCATCTTCATCCTTGAGGACATGGCTCTTTTTAGGGGGAGGGAATTTTATAGACCTAACCTCCCTAACTGCTCACATAGATAGAATAATATATTTTCCATGTAATAAATTCCGACATTAGTTAATAAGGCCTATTAAATAAATATGAACAAGTCAATATAAGAAGACCTAATAGAAGCTTCCAATTCTAGAAAGATCTTCCTCTAGAATGTTATTTAGAAGATAGAATTAGTATAAATAAGATTAGAAGGCATGAGAAAGCTTTGTCTTGAGAATCATTGTAATAGAGGACTACTTTGATGAAGGTTTCCGCCTTGAAGAGAAAAGTGAACATTACTCCCATTTCAATAAAAGTATCATTTTGTGTGGTATTCTCTACATTTTGTTGTTCCTTTGGTGATTTCCGTTATATTCATGTTTCTACTTAATATCACATACCAGGTGAAAAACATGGCCTTCATATGGTCTATTGTTTTTTGATGACGATATCATAACCATGTAAATTTAATCCTCCACGTGACCTTACAACATACGACAACTTGCTAAGATTGGTAAAGTAAAGTCATAGGTAAGATAGTAGTTAACATATTTTATACGAATGAATTATCACATAAGAACTTATCAAATAGTTTTTTTCCTACAACCTTAGCACACTTATCGAGGCTAAACAATTTTTTAAAAGTAATCGTCGTCAGAAGAGGTTGATTCCTTAAAATGCTTCAAAACAATTGTCCCTATCAATTTTCTGAAGACAACATGATCAAAGAACCTTTCCACTCTCTTCTCGACCCCATGTCTTCGAAGACATTCCAACAGTAATAAAAAAAAAGAGATTTCTTCGAAGAATTAATGGAGGATTGTACGCGTTTGACCAAGACAACATTTTAACACACTAAGCATTTATTGCACATGGTTTAGGGTAAAATGTAAAATAAAACACTCTTGTTAATCCATAATCGACATATTGTTTATCCCTGTAAAATATGTCAAAGTGTAGGTGCTCGTACTATGGTTTTTACACAATATTTTTGTCACCCCAGTGATCCACTGACAAACATGTGTTCATGTTACTTGAAAACATAAAAGAGTCTTTCTCCATGAGAAAAGTGATTTTCTTTCCTTTCTCAAAAACCATTTCAAAGAAGGTCATCACACCCTGCCATATACATGGGTGTGGTGATGCATGAGCGTCGCACTCTAGCCTGGAGTTGGACTGCAACGTCTCTGCAGGCTGCCTGTGCATAGGGTGCGACGATGCTAAAAGAAAAGGAAAAGTCAAACTTCATGAATGTTCTAGAAGGGAATCTTCGAGAAGATGAGGTGGCCTCCGATTAGTTTGGATCTTACTCACCTCCCTGATTTGGTGGGATTATCCTAATCTCCTCATCCATTCTTCTTTCACCCTATATAAAGAAGGATCTCTTATGAAAAAGTCTAAGGTTGAATAGGCTAATATTTGTATGGAGAGTTCTACTTCAAATTATTCTTGAGAGCTTTGCTTTAGTTCTACAATCTACATTGTGGATCTTCTTTATTCAAAGGCTTTGGATAAAAAGTGTGTGTGTTAGAGCAAAGGGCCATTGAAAGGGGACCTTGCGACATCAAGGCATAGGTTGTATTCTCCACTTTCTATCTAATATGATATAGCAATATGTTTCTTTCCCATAAAATTAGTCTTGTTTTATTGTATGATTCCTTGATCACATGCATAGGTTTTTGTTGAGAATACTTTGTTTCTTTCACTTCGTTGGCTTGTGTTTCTTTACAGATTAAATATCACATGAGCTTTGGGATAGAGAGAGGATGAAAATGGCAAGGAGAAATGACATTTAAAAGGTATGTTTTCCATCTCTTGTTAGTTAGTAAACTCGATATTTTAAGCCTAGGGAAAGTCTTATATTTTGTTCTGTTTTGTTCTATTTTCGGGTGAAACTAGGGAGATTTGTTTCTATCTGCACTTACCAATTAGTCCAATAACAAAATTGGTGACCATACTGGGGATACGACTTGTTTTCGTTTTTTTCTCTTATTTGATTTTAGCCTGCCCTCCTTTAGTTAAATTCATTCTTTGTGTCTGTGGGTGATCCATCTAGACTCCCTGGGTCTAAAATTTCAGTAAAACGTTTTGGCTTTCTTATCTTTTTTCTTTATGTTCAAAGATCGTCGCACTAAAATATATAGACAGTCTGCGACGATCCTATGACGTCGCATTCTACTGGTGAAGACTAGTGCGATGGCATCACACTGTACCTTGTTGGAAGCATGTGACAAGCCTAGATCGTCGCACAGTGCTCCACTACCACCTACGACAATTCCTGTAGGAATTGTTGAAGCCAACCATTTTTCTTTTTTCTAGTCAGTCTTGCCTCAACTGCCTGGGATGAACTTCTAACACTTGTGGATGATTGTTTTATAAGTTTGAATCTTGCATTTGACTAATTTTCAGAAATTAAAAACCTTCTTTGTAAATTTTTCAAGTTTTTCTTTTGGTTTTTTGTCACAAGGGTATAATCTCTAGGTATTGATCTTGAGTGCTTGTTTGACAAAGGATTTTTTATTTGTTTGAATTTTTGGATTATTTTTACGTTTTGGATTGTTAGAAGATTGAGAAACATTTTTGTTTGCATTTGACAAAAAAAATTCTTCTCTTTTCATTTTGGATACATTATAAGTTTGATTTGGGGATAGTGTTGAGAGTGTGTTAATTTTCTTGGATTACATTTTCTTTCCTCCTTTACATACCTGATATGATTTGAGGAAGAAAGAACTGAAGTTTATCTTCTTTAGTAATTTTTACAAGTAAATTGTTGCATTCAAATATTTGTAAGAGAAAATTGGAAAAATTTGTAGCTTTTGATTATTTGGAATCTATTCAGAATTGAGAAATTATGTTTCATAGATTTTGAAAGAGACACCTTCTCCCTACTGTAATTAAAGTTCATTGAATTAAACTATTTAATAATCATATCTTGTTGCATTCTATTGGGTCAAGGTCATATACATCATCAGTTTCATCTCCATCTCCCTTTTGAGTAAGCAACAACCTCTTTAAAATACAACGTAATATTAAAATTTATTAGCAACTTTTATTTTATAGAAATTCTCTACACCAACATTAGCTAGGATAGTGCTTTGGAATAGGTTGAAAGGCACACTCTCCAAAGCATCAAAACGCACAATAGTATCTTGTGATAGGGAGAGTTTCAAATCCACTTGCTACATTTTGTCCTAGAAAGCCCTTCTAACACAAGGGTCAAACCTGAAGTCGCATTAAGACTGGCAGAGCTACTCACCCTACTTTATTGGTCTTGGTGTAGAGATTGTGCGTATTATTGGGGGTCACTTGAGAATAAAATCATGTGGGGACCTTCTCAAGTTGATTTCGGGCTTAGATACCCTTCCTTTGCATGTGGATCGAATTGTTGATTGTTTCCCCAGGCATCATTGTAGTAATTGGTAACCTTAGCGGCCTATCTCTTTAGGGTATTTACATGAGGTGACTATGGAGGGGAAAGTCTTCACGGCACCTAGAATCGACGTTGGTCAAAATCACTCGGGCTCATTGGAGGGTATACCCACGATTATGTGGGGGAGCTTGCACCAAGGCGTAAGTCCGTTAAGTAGGTTGTCGACGTAACTTTTCCAGTCGCTTTATCCTAGCCCCTTCTTGTCTTCATTTCATGACATTTGATTTCATCACCAACTAGTGACTTTGAAATAAGAAGGTTTGTTTGCTTGGTTTGATTTCTATATTTTATTAGTGAGTGTTGTTTGTTTCTCTAGTTGGCCATAGATTTGTTTCGTTATTTATTTGGTGTGGCCAACATTGACCCTCATCGTTCACATAGGATGCAAGGGATACCTCCAGAAGATCCAAAATATTACATCCCTTTGCTTACTAACTCACCAAAAGGCTCTCCTAAGGGAGTAGTCAATAATGACATAGCCTCTGAAATTGGAAGTTCTACTTCGTTGGAGGAATCAATACTTCACGTAAACCTGTTATTGAGTGTTGTACAAGATCCACAGTTTCTCTAGGTTAATTCATCGAGAGACATTGTTGTCGAAGAATATATTGAAATACCTACTGGACCTAACGTAGAGTCTGGTGTAGACGATCCAATTTTTCAAAGTGAGTCATTTAGAACTCCAGTTTACGTTGTTGGGAATTTTGACCCTAGCACCCCTGGTACGTCATACTATTTGGAGAACTTGTTCGGGACAACATATTTTTGATAAAATAGGAATGAGCCATTTACGCTTGAAAACTCCTAATCAACCTATGGAATCACAAACACCTATGACTTACACTACTTATACTGTACCTTTAGATCATTTTGCTAGTGCAACCAGTAATGTTGTCACAGTTTCGAACCAATTGTTGGTTGGTTCTCACTCAATCCTTCCTCTCCAACTCACTATCTCTACCATGGTCTCACAACCTATGTCTGTTTCTACCGAAAATATGATGATCACCCAAGATCCTATTGGAACACCACTTCCGCTTAGATAAAATCCATCACTTCCCCCTGGGTATAACACTTTGAATACTTCCATTTCTAATACCACCCAGAATCCGACTGGAGGGCCTAATATTTTTATTCCACCTGGGTACAATGTTGCTATTGGTTTTGTTCCTATACCTATCGAGGTTCTCTCTAGAGGGTCATACATTCCTCCTCCACCTTAACCTAGAGGATCCAATCGTCCTGGCCCTAGGAGATCCAATCCAGTTGGAGGCACCAGTCATTTTTTTGCTTCTAGTTTTTAGATTCCTATTAGAGGTCAACCTCAATTTGGAGGTCAACCTCAACTTGGGGGGAAGGCTCAAGTTGGGGGGGAACTTCAAGTTGGGGGGAAACCTCAAGTTGGAGGCCATAACCCATTTTATGGAAAAAATATACTTGTGTTACAATCTCAACCTTGGAATCTTCCTTTCCAAGGGATTCAACAACCGTCTAGGGGGAAACATCCTCAAGTTAAATATTTTTTACCCCCTAATATCGGGCAACCATATCCAGGTTATATGAATCCTACTTGGGGTCAAAATATTCAATATAATGCCCCTTTCCAAGGAAGCTTCCCTAATCAACCAAATTTTGTTGGCTATGCGGCTCAAAAACCTCCACCACTGAATCTGTCAAGACTATATAACTATTTGCAGACTGCTTATGGTGCTACTGGTATACCTACAGGATTACCTCCTCAAAACTACCAGTTTCCTCAAGTGAATAGACAGTTCCCTTTTCTTGCTACTTTGGATTTACTGTATTTATCTAGGATTTTGAATGATCCATTTTTCATTCTCCTTATTAGCCCATCATACTATCCAAATTAACATATGAAATTTCTAAGTTTGATGGTCAACCTGGAGAAGACCCAAATAATCACATCATGACATTCCATCTTTGGTGTTCATCTAACTCGTTGATGGATGACTCTATAATATTATGTCTTTTCCAACAAACTCTTACGGGTTCGGCAACTAAATGGTGCATTGAGTTACCACACGGTTTATTTACTAACTTCAATACTCTAGCCATGGCCTTCTTAACGCATTACCAATTTCCAATATGTTACGAGACAGGAACTAAAATTTTGAGTTCTTTCAAACAATCCTCTTGCACTCACATTTCTGATCATATTCATAAATGGAGGAGGAGACAACATTTAATCAAAAGTTCCCTTCCTGACCAACTGTTGGTCGAGTGGTTTACTAAATCACTTATTGGTCCTATAGCTCGTGATGTTTCCATGGGTGGTTTTGTCATTGAAGAGTGGGTGATTAGTCGTGCTCAGTATTTAGATCTCGTTAATTCACAAACGAGTACTCTATATCACTTGATTCTTGATGCTCCTCGTCCTTCTACGAATTCGACCCTGACACCTCCGGTAGCTTCCCACGTTGTTGATGGCATGATTGGCACTTTTCACACTGAGACTCAGTCTAAAAAAGGTAGTCAAACCAATCCCAAATATACTACTTCTATTGTAGAGAATACTCCTAATTCGACTCCTTCCCATGGTAAAACCTGTGATATCAATTCAATTCAATCTACACCTACCAGTAAAAATCAAAATAAAAAGAAAGGGAAGGGTAGGAATAAAGAAAATAAAAATAATAATCCACAATATGAAAAAACCAAATCCTAGCCTATTGTTGATAAAGGAAAACATAATCCTAGTTTTCCTTTCCTTATCTGTGGTGACGATCATTACACGAAATATTTTCCACAACGTGCCGAGGTTACTAAGTTCCTGCAAGGAACTGACACACCTTCTACCCTCGTCGTCTTGTCACAACCTTTCCCTTCTCAGTAGTAGGCCCAATTGGTCATTCATGACCAACCCTCTCCCTCTACCACATCTTACATACTTATCTGTACTAGTGACTCCAAAACGAACGATGTTGCAATCGAAACTCGATCCAAAGATTATTCTCCTTTGAAAGAAAAAGTGGATGATCCACCACCTCCATTGGTTCAACCTCCTCCACCAACTTCACCTCCAAACGGTCCTCTTCATCTCGAATGACCGGGCCTAGATATAATCCTTCGTCCTCCTCTTAATAGCGTTGTTCGAAAGTCATCCTTTAATCCTCACGCACATGCTGCCCAAAACTATAGTATTGTAGAAGACCTTGCACAAGCACCCTCTGCGATGTCGGCTCTTGAAGTCCTTCAAAGTTGTCCTGCTCAACGAAAAGTGATGTTAAAGGATATTGGTGGAATTGATCCTACCGATACTAATTTGATAATCTTTGACTTGGAAGATCATATTCCAAGGCTTCCTCCTCAATTAGCATTTCAGATCCAATTTATTGTGGAAAATAAGAATATTTGTCGAACCATTATTGACAAAGGAGCCTTGAATTGTGTTATGTTTGTTACTTGTTGGAAATCCATTGGCTCTCCTGCCCTGACCAAGTCACACAATACTCTTAAATATTTTTAATGGTACAGGGTTCAAACCTTATGGTGTTATTCCTTCATTTTCTATTATGTTAGAAGGTAAAGTGGTTAATGTCGAGTTTGAGGTCTTTGATTCATCTCTTGATTACAACCTTCTACTTGGTCGTAACTAGATTGACTCCATGCATGTAGTTGTTTCTACCCTTTTCTGTGTGTTATGTTTCCTGCACCAAGGAAAGGTCTTTACTATCGATCAAATGGCCTTCTTTAATTATGATTCATGTACTAACAACATTCCTTTTATCTCTAAAACACCTCCCGGTTATGAGAATGTCGGTGTGGGTCTTCTAAAAGATTCAACGTTAATGGGTACTTTCCCCATTCCTCCACCCTATATTCCTTCTCCTTTTGTCTCCTCGATCAATTTATGATATTGAATTTTGTTAGTGAAACCCATGAGTCTTATGACCCTTGGATAGTACCTAACCCTAGTGATTGCCTTCATTATGTTGACTGCATGCCTTTAATTTCAATAGAACTAGCTTATCAAGCTATTCAATCGACCACTTTTTCTCCTCCTCTCTGTGATACATCTCCCGAACATTTCATGTGATCTTTCCTACTGACGAGATCATCATGATGGTCATGTATATGGAAGAAACTCCATGGGATGATGGGCATCATCGTTCTATTCTCTTCCTGGAACCTGAGACCATAGAGAGTTATCAATGGATTTCGACATCGTCTACCGTTGTTGTTATTTCCTCTATTCTTGAACCTACACACAATGATTTGTATGAAGGGAATTTGAGTAATATCTCCCCTACCATCCCTCTTGACATTTCGATCAATCCAAGACTCATGGAAAATGTTCATATCGGTGCCTCATGTTCTGTTGATGAGGTCCGTACATATAAATCTCTTTTCCAAGAATTTCATGATGTTTTCGCCTGGAGTTATAAAGAAATGCCTGGTATTGATCCTAATATTGTTGTGCATGAGATTAAGACATACCTAGATGCTAAACCCATTTGGAAAAGACTTCTCCCAGTACACCCACGTAAGGTTGCTGCAATCAAGATTGAGGTTGAAAATTTTTTTAAAGACAATTTTATCTATCCTGTGGCTTTGACGGATTGGGTGTCCAATCTTGTTCCCATTATGAAGAAACAAGGCACTATCCATGTTTGTGCCGATTATAGGGATATAAAAAAATATTGTCCCAAAGACAATTATCCAACCCCTTTTGTTGAACAGATTGTTGACAAATGTGCCAGAAGTGAAATCTTTTCTTTGATGGATGGTTTCTCCGGCTATAATCATATCAATATTTTACCTATGGATCAACATAAGGCTTCTTTTATTTTCCCTTGGGGAACCTTCACCTACCAGAATCTACCTTCTGGTCTAAAAAACGTTGGAGCAACTTTTAAGTGTGCTATGTCTTACGCTTTTCATGATATTAATCACATCGTACAACCCTATCTAGATGATCTACCGATGCATTCTACCCATCATCAATATCACTTGACACATCTACGGGCCATTTTTCTACGCTTTCGTTATTATTGCATACATTTGAATCCTCACAAATGTGTTTTTTGTGTAGAATCTGAACATCTTCTTGGTTTTATTATGTCTATACATGGGATTAGGGTAGACCCCTTGAATATTGAGGCTATTCTTAATCTACCTCCTCCTTCCACACTACGCCAACTCCAAAGTTTGCAAGGGAAGGAAATTTTTTTACATTGATTTATTCCCAACTACGATGAATTAATGAAAGGATTTACTTGGATTCTCAAGAAAGGTTACGATTTTGTATTGGACGACATTGCAAACAAAAGTTTTGAAGCTTTGAAACTTTCCTTAACCCGTACACCACTATTGTTTCCACCTGATTATAGTTGAGATTATTTCATGTACTTAGTTGCTTCATAATCTACCATTTCTATGGTTTTAGTAAAAAAGGATGATTCACACGATGAACATGTTGTATACTAGTTGAGTCGGAGTCTCACGACCACCAAAACCAAATATCTACATGTGGAGAAAATGGCCTTGACAGTTGTTCAACGTTTTCGTCACTACATCTTATTACGTAGAACCATTGTTATTTCCAATTGCAACCCCATGCAACACATCCTTACCCGACAATTTCTGGGGGGGGAATACTCTAAATGGATAGTTATTCTCCAGGAGTTTGATTTGGAGTTTGAGCATGCCAGGTCAAAGAAATCTTTGGTTTTTGCTGATTTGATCTATGACCTTCCCTCTACTAAGACAGAGACTGTGGCAGAGGATTCCTTACCTGATGAATCCCTTTTTCTGATTAGTTCTGATGATGTATGGTACATATATATTATCATCTATATCCAGACCCAAGTTTTTCGACTTGATATTTCTAGTACAAATCATCATCGTATATGGTATCAAGCCCATCAATACATTATCCTTGGGGATACCCTTTACCGCCGTGGTATTGATTCGATCTTTTGACAATGTCTCACTTACGATGAAGCTGAGAAATCTTTGAATGACTATCACTCTGGAGCATGTGGCAGCCATATGTCTGGGTATTCCACTACCCAAAAGATCTTACAAGTTGGTTACTTATGACTTTCGTTGTTTAAAGATTGCATTACTGTTGTGCAGAAATGTCACACTTTTCAAACCTACAACAACAAGATTCGATCTCATCCTGCTCCCTTACACCCTGTAGTTTATGTTGGTCCATTCGCTAAATGGGGCATTGATTTCATGACATGTAACCCTCAGTCGGTCAAGGGGCATGGATACATTATTGTAGTTATGGATTATTTCACTAAATGGCTGAGGCGATGCCTACATTTGATAATACCGGGAAAAACACAACATTATTCATATTCATTCATATCATTACTCAGTTTGGTGTCCCTCAAGCTATCGTTACCGATCATGGTATTCATTTTCAAACTTTCATGATGTATAAACTCACTGAGAATTTGGGTCTTTGCCATAAAAACTCAACACCTTACTATCCGTAGGTGAATGGCCAGATTGAAGCAATCAACAAAGTCCTCACTACTATGCTTCAACAAATGGTAGGAATTCATAAGTCAAATTGGCACACTATGTTGTTCTCAACATTGTGGGCCTATCAGACATCCATTAAGTCTGCCACGGGGTTCACACCTTTCTAGTTAGTATAAGGTATCAAATCAATTTTTTTGATTGAATGTGAGATCCCATATTTGAAACTAGTTGTTGAACTTCTCCCTAACACCTCGATTGAAGAAGAACGTCTTTTTTATTTGTTGCAATTAGACGAAACCCGTTGTGATGTTGCCTTAGTTATTGAAACTCAGAAAAATCACGTCAAAGCTCAATATGGAAAGCATGTCAAACCACGTGTTTTTTCTGAAGCTGATCTAGTTCTTTTTTATGAGCAAGATCTTTATTTGCTAGGGGCCGGTAAATTTGAGCTTATGCGACAGGGTCCTTATATTGTGAAAAAAGTGTTGGAGAAAGGGGCTTATGAGTTGGTAGATTATGATGGAATTCCTTTGAGTGAACCCAGAAAGGGGCTTTATTACTTGTATTCCAAGGCCCACCACCAAGTAAGGAATAAATAAAGTACACCCCAAAGCATGGTTCTTAAAGAATGGCGGAACTTTACATGAGCAATTACTTTTTAACTGTGTTAATTTTTTAACTAATCATTCTTTAATTGATTGAATTATTATTATATTCTTCCATATTCATGATGACTAGAGTAATTCACATACAATCTTGACAACTATTTAATATATTATTTTTATTACATCTTCAAATGTTCACAATTCTTTATTTTATTTAACTCATCTTCTTTTATTATGTTCTTAAAATGTGACAATGAAGAGGGTGAGAAGATGATGGATTTAGAAACACTTTAATCACCTTTTGATGTTGAATTGATTTCATTTCTATATGTGTAGATATTTTTTCATGCTATGTTGTATACAAGGTTGACCTTTCCCGCAGTAACAATGTATCATTTTTTACATGAAAAAAATACATGGTTATTTTCCAATTTAATTTAAAATTTCATAATTTTAATTCTCCATATTTTACTTAAGGATCACTAAAATAGAGAGATTGAATGACTATGCTTAATATATAGGGAAGGGATGTCATATATCTTGAGTTTGATGTGTTATTAATGCAACAAGAAGTCAACCCATAAGGAAAGAACACCAATCCATCCTTAATGTCATTGTGGCTTTGTGGTAGAAATCGAAAAGAAAAGAATTAGAGGGGAAAGATGATAAAAACCCTTGAGAGGTTTCTACATCACATTTCCATGATATATTTTTGCTCATCGTTGAACCGTTTTTGCTATCAAGTTGGTTGTAGAATGCTAACATAGACCATTGTAACATACTTTATTAGGTTTTGAGTTAGTATTCCTTCAATAATTGGGGATCACCTTCAATCATTGTTTCCATGAATTGATATCTAACAAAATCCTCAAATTCCTTGATGACTATGTCAACACTAGTAAATTTTCTTCCAAAATAATTACAATGATTATTCGTTTCCATGAATTGATATCTAATAAAATCTTCAAATTCTTTGATGACTATGTAAGCATTAGTAAATTCTCTTCCAAAAAATTTACAATGATTAATTTTTTTTTAACTAAATCTAAAATTAGAAGATCCCCTACATACAATTTAACAAAATCATTGATAAACAACCCACCATCTATTTGATGAAATGGAAACATGAAATTTATGGATTTCTTTTTTGAGAGGATTTAAGATATTAACTAAAACCCTTTTGAGGAAAACCATTAGTTTGGAGCACGAAAGCTAAAAAGGTATTGAGATGTGAAGGTAAAAAACACATAAAATAAGTGTGTTGTTCTTAATAAATGAATGCTTATATTCGTAGTAAAGAAGTTGCAAAGTAAGGTGGTATTGAGACGTGAAGGTAAAAAACACATAAAATAAGTGTGTTGCTTTTAATAAATAAATGCTTATATTCGTAGTAAAGAAGTTGCAAAGTAAGGTGGTATTTAGAAGTGAAGGTAAAAAACACATAAAATAAGTGTGTTGCTTTTAATAAATGAATACTTATATTCGTAGTAAAGAAGTTGCAAAGTAAGGTGGTATTTAGAAGTGAAGGTAAAAAACATATAAAATAAGTGTGTTGCTCTTAATAAATGAATGTTTATATTCGTAGTAAAGAAGTTGCAAAGTAAGGTGACCTAAATAGATGTTGGTATTTTTACGAGAGAAGTTGGAAAGTAAGGTGACTTTAACAAAGGATAATTAGCATTTTTCTTTTTAGTGGTCCTCCATGGAGGGGTTATAAGTAGCATAAAACCTCCATCTTAGAGGATGTATATGTTATCTCTTTAAGGGGAGGAAAGAATGGATAATTTTTAATCATCATTCTCTTTAAAGAGGTTATTCATAATAAATCTTTTGGTGTTTCTAGTGGGTCCTTTTATTGTGGAAAGAAAAGAATATATCTTCTTGTATATCTTTTAGTGGAATAATTTTTATGGTTTTTCCCAAAAATTATTAGCTATTTTAAAAATGATTGCTCCCAAAATTTTATACAAACTATGTAAAATTCTTAGAAATTTGAATATTTTTACAAAAATATCCCCAAAACTTTTATAGTTGCCATATAAAAGAATAGTAAAATTAGTCAAGATTTTTATATTTTAAAATCAATTTCCATTCTTAAAATCATCCATATTTTCTTAAAAAAAGAATTTTTTTATTTTTTTTTACAATTTAAAATTTAAAAGATCCTAAAAAAAAACTTAAATAAATAAACTGAAAAAAAAAATGACAATTTGTTAAAACATGGTTGATGGATATAAAGTGAGCTAACATGAATATTATAGAAAATTTAATGTGAAGGGGCATTAATGAATCTCCCCGTCCACTTATGAATATTATAACAAATTTAGTGTGGGGGCACTACTGAATCTCCCATCTAGTTATGGAATCCACAAGTTCCAAAAATAATTGAAAATAGGCAAATTTGTTATATACTCGTGTCAAGTTTAAAGGGGAATGGTTTGCTATGGATTTGNCTACCAAATCAAATAGTTCTAAAGTGTGATGATTCCCAATGGATCCACGTACCATTTTTACGTGAGTCTTGGGCTACCAAATCAAACAGTTCTAAAGTCTGATGATTCCCAAAAGATGCACGTACCAGATTTGGAAACACGTTCTTTTTTGTAGGGCTTGCCAATAAATAAGGGGTTTGTGAGATTCTATACGTTCTTATAGGGCTTGCCAACAGGGTAAGTCCAGGGTAAATGTTAGGAATAATAAGCATGATGTTCTAACAAAGAATAGACTTCTATTATAGGGCTTGCCAACAGGGTAAGTCCAGGGTAAATGTTAGGAATAATAAGCATGATGTTCTAACAAAGAATAGACTTCTAAAGGCAAAACATGTTGAGAAATTGATAACAACAATCTTGAGAATCTGAGAAGAACAATGTGAAATCATGTAACCAATCCTTCTTTGATCATGTAACCAATCCTCCATTTATCTCTAATGATATCGATATGGCTTCAATGACTTCACTTTCTAGGTCTATTTTTTCCATTGGAAATCTCTCTTAGGGTCAAAAGACAATTCGAATTATTAAAAGGAAAAATTCCCTGATTCAAATGCATTTAGGTTTCCCATCGACTACACCTGCACCAATTGTATTGTTGGCCATTCGACTAAATGGAAAAAATATTAGAAAACTAAAAGGAAAAAAATCCAGTCGCAGTCCATGTTTAAGAATCTATTAGTAATTAAAAAGATATCAACCCTTAGCCTATGTACCTCTCAATTTAGCAAAACAATAAATTTATGCGATTTTATTATTATACTTGTCTTCGATAGATACGTGTAGGTAATAACTGAAGATATTTAAACTTCGCCTCATTTGAAGCGTTTGGAAATGTGAACTTTGAGTTAACTTTCATTTTTAGGTTACCCTAGTATGTGAATTAGTCAGGATAGCGTAACAATATGAAGTATAAGAATAACTTGTCATACGTAGAAATCTGGCTTAGTTGTGTAAATTTTAAGCTATTGGACACATTTTGATCCACTGTAATTGCAGTTGTAACAGTAATATTTGAAATGAGTTGTAATAATTATGGGTTTAAGCAGCTGTAATAAAATTGTTTGAAATAACTCGTAATAATAATGAGTTTCGCTATAATAATAATAACGTTTGAAGTCAGTTGCAATAATAATGACTATAGGCTGGTGTAAGATCTTATCGATAGCTTGTACGATAAGCGTTTCCAATAAGCCGTGCTCAAGCGGGTGTAAGATGTTATCGGTAGCTTGTACGAAAAGAGTTTGTTTGCAATAAGCTGTGTTCAGAATGTAATGTCAAACAGTGCCATCCCCGGAGGGCCGGATCTACAACGAATCTCTCACATTCCATATCGCAAAGAAAGTCAGAAGCCTTCAACACAAGCGAGAGATTTTATCCACACAACGTTGGAAACATGATTGAAATTAACGAGGTCCCCTGATCAACTATTAAATGATGAACAAAGTCGACTGAATGATGTATACATTTCAACGTAAAGGCAAATGCTGGGGAAGAATTGCGATGTAGCCTGGCGTATTTGTAAATATTTTAATATTTGTTTCAACGCAATCAATCAATCATGATGAGTAAGTTAATTAGGGAGTATTTTTCATTTTTTTATCCAAAAAAATGGCCTGAATTAGGTCAGATTTTTATGGGTAGTCTGAGTTTAATATGATCAAAGTTTAATGTATTTCAAAATTTTATTTCAGAGATTTTTCTCCATTTTAAACCAACCCAAATGCTCAAAAAATAAATTCTAAATGACCTGCAATTCAAAACAACATAATCAAAAAAATATAACAAAAAAATAACTCTGGATAGAAGATTGCTCCGAAGATAGCCCACTCCTGGTTGATTAAGAACTCTCTCGTTGTTGCTGGTCTTCGGTTTGTTGTGCAGAAAAGACAATGATACAATCACTATCATGGAAAAATCTATGCAGTGTTGAGTCGACCTTGAATAATACATTAATTGAGGTTAAGGGTGCCATCAGACAATTCAAAAAGGTATTCTCCTACTTTAAGCTAGCCTGGTTCTGTTCAACTGCTCTCTGGCTTCCTTTTCTTCTGTGCGGTACACGTCGACTAGGCTTCTAGCTTCTTCTTTCTGCAACTGAATGCCTAACTTCACCAACTTTACCCTTTTCTAACAACTTCAACGTAGACTAACCACTAAACTGAGCTGAATTTGTAATTTGCATATGTATAAATACTTGATCTCCTTACTTTCGTAATCCATGTCTACTTTGTTCTCTCAAAACAGTCCCGACTGGTACGAGCTTTGTGGAGTTTGAAGCTGAAGTCAAAACGGTACAGTATAAAGATCATAGGTTTACTCGCTGCTCTGGTATTGGATATACCTAGTGGGTAAGCGAATCAAACTGCGATGGAGGTGTTTAATCAACATGTGTCTGCGCACACAGTCGCACCCAGGTTTGCTTTGATGGTCGTATGCCTGACGTTGTTGACTGCTATGGCCTCCGCGAAGCTACGTACAGTGACATTCGTTGTAAGTCTGCTTAACTTTTTTTATTCTCCATTTTATATATTTGTCAAGTTT
>SNQJ01S0037736.1:33856-44171 GCA_010110895.2 Picea sitchensis
CAAAGAGGGTTTTAAACATGGTAGGAACCAAGTGAGTAAACAATAGTGGCATCTCTAATCCCCAATCAGTATTCTCAACTTGCATCGAAGCATCCTTCCTTCCTAACCTACTTCCATCTTCCATCCTATCCTTTCCTCTGTTGGACTAAGCTAGAGCATCAACTATATTGACCTAACTCCAGATAGAACCCGTAAGCGAAAGTGTTATACATCTCGACCAAGCTTCCCCAACAGGCAACTAGCAATCGCCATCACACGTCTAGGGGAGCATGACTTCACACATCCCTCCCACGACTCTAGGTTTCGGAGGATAAACAGTGGCGAAATACCTCCACCCCTCCTCATAGAACTAGGGTCAACACCCTACATCGAGCCATACTGTGCAACTACTATTCTTAGAGTCACGTCATCAAACAACCACTCTGGGAAAGTTATGTGTCCTGTCAAAACCACACTTACCACAAATCATAGCAATATTTGGATTCATAAATTTATAACTTATAACATATACTATTGGCTTGATGTCTATGAAATCCATGTTACCTCGTCATTGTAGTTATTTGGCTATCACATAGCTCATCAACCTATAGGTTAGTTCACCAATAACTCATATCTATATATACACATCATAATTTCATATAAGAATCCATATTTGTATTGGCGTTCAATTAAGAAATCTATGTTTATTTTTATCACATCTTGCATCTGTTATGCATTCACAACATAACTTTGAATCTATATACATGTACCCAAATTCCACTTCTTAATTTGCATGTTTAAACAAATCAAAGAGTTATCATCATCATGAGCATATAAAAATGACAATAATAATATGCAACACATAAATAGGTCCAGATGTACACTTGTCACATGTCTATATCAATAGTGTTGAGTCCAAATAGGTTTTAAGCACTGAATTATTAAGATGAGCAAAAATCACAGTTCTAACTACCTAAGGTCAAAATATGGGGCGTTACATACATTCCCTGATTTTCTTTCACTTAGAGTTAGAAACTTACTTTTATCTCCAGTCATATGTTTGGAACATCCACTATCAATATACCAGGGATTCTTTTGTCTTTGGGCTGATAACACTAATACACACTGGTCATCTTCTTTCTTCTTCCAAACCGTGAAATTTTCAGCAGTAGGATTCAAATTTGGTTTATAGTTCCTTAAGCGATAGTCTTCAATTTTATGTCCATAATTATGGCAGGTGTAACATTCTGGTTCATTGAATAACAGATCATAATTATTGTTATGATCATAACTATTTTTATGCTTAACCTATGTCTTTTTCCCAGCCATCACATGATTTGTAGTCTGTGGTTGTTTGTTACTTGGTTGTCTCAATCTTTGTTGTGGATGCTAATTAATCCTTGAGTATCTTGATTTCTCATATCAAAATATTAAAGAACATTTTACAGCTTTGTGACCAAAGTTAGAACAGAAAAAACAATATCCATAGAAAAATCCTTTGTACCTGGAAAATGGTTGTCTTCTTTGAATGAGTCAATTTATTCCATGTTGATGATTTCTTTGACCAGAGGATGTGTTTGTGTTATTTATTTGATCTACATATTCAATTCTGGTTTCTTTTCATTCCTTCTTGGCAACTGATTATCTTTCTCTGTTTTTGCAGAGTGATTGTTGTCAATGATTGTAGATTTGACAAACTTGATAGATTGTGTGTTACTTGGCTGATCACTACTTGATCCTTCTTCATAACCCAAGATAGATTTCAACTTTGGATTCCTATGTTGATTTAGAATGGAAGTTAATCCTTTTGAGGCTTTAATACTTGACAGATTTTGGTGATACAATGACTTAAACTTCTCCATCTCTTTTCTGGTTTTTACTATCTCTTCTTCTAAGGATTCACACCTCGCTTTCTTCTGTGATAATTGTTGCTTCAAAATGTCCTCTATTTTCCTTGCTTCTTCTAACTCCACTTTTAGTAGGGAAAAGTCTTCATCAGGTTTTTTACCATTCATTTTAAACTGCATCAACAACTATTTTTGTTTTCTCTTCTTACATCTGAGTCTGTCAATTTCTTCCAAAGCACTGATTAATTCACCTTCCATATCCACCACATCTTCTTCATAATCCATGTCACATCCTGTGTCTTTATCATCAATTTCTCCCATATCCATAAGCATAAAATCATTCACTTTGTCTTCACTGGATGAATCACTATCTATGTCTTTTGAGGAGTCATCATTGTTTGCACACAAACTTTTATTTTTACTATATTTCTTAAATTTGTATTTTCTTTCATCATCAAAGTTCTGGTCCTTTTGTTCCTTTTTCTTGTGAAGACACTTGGATGAAAAATGACCTATTTTACCACAGTTAAAGCATTTGAAGGGCACCTTGCCTTGGTATTTGCCTGATCCTTTCTTTAACCTGCTCACAAATTTTGCCTCAATATCATCTAGTTCTGAATTAGTATTCTTGTCTTCTTTAAAAGATGTTTATCTAGTAATATATTTATCTTTGATAATTCTTATTTCATATGAAGTTAGAGTTCCTAGGAGTTGATCAATGGACAGAGTTTTAAGATCATTTAGTTCTTCTATTGCAGATACTTTTGGATTAAATTTATCAAGCATAGATCTTAAAATCTTCTGAACTAAAATTGATTCTTCAAACTTCTCACCAAGGCCCTTCATGGAATTCACAAGTTCTTCAACTCTTAAAAAATACTTGTTAATTGTTTCATCTTCATTCATATTTAATTTTTCAAATTTCAATCTATATGTTTGAAGTTTGGCATCGTTTACCTTCTCATTTTCTTCATAACTGCTAATAAGTTTATCCCACATTGCTTTGGCAGATTCAAGATGCATTACCTTTACAAAATCAGCTTCAGCAAGTCCATTCAAGATAGCATTCATTTCCTTTGCATTGAAGCTAAATTCTAACTTATCATATTTAGTAGCTATCAAAGAAATATTTATATATCCAGTCTCTACTACATCCCAAACATCAACACCTAAGGCCATTATGTAAGTTCTCATTCTAACTTTCCAGAAGGAAAAATTTGTTCCATAAAACAGTGGAGGCTTATTGGTTGAAGTCCCTTCATGACTTGTCACGTTTAAGCTTCCAGATCTACCTTTAAATAAAAGGAACCCTCTCTGATACCATTTGTTGAAATTACTAAGATAACCGAGAAGGGGGGCTGAATCAGTTGTTACTGTGCTTAAACAATTTATGACTTATTCAAACAATTTTTAATCTCTTACAAGTGACCATCAATATTATACAAGATATGAACAACATAAATAATGAACATCAGTCACACATAAGATATACACAGATACATATTTTCATGAGGAAACCCATAAAGGGAGAAAACTCCTTCTTCTTCGAATGATAGACAGTATTTTAAGTTCTGTACATCATCTATCTTTGAGCACCAACTCAATGTGAGGCTACTACCTTTGTTTTACAAGCTCCAACTTGCTGAGAGAACCAACCCTCTTATTTCTATAGCACCCACTAGAAGGAAGCATCAACTCCATGTGTGTTCCAACACCAACTGGACTTATACAAGCACCAACTTGCATACATAAAACTCTGTGTTTTCCCTAGCATCA
The DNA here is from genome assembly GCA_010110895.2 of Picea sitchensis. Lineage (NCBI taxonomy): Eukaryota > Viridiplantae > Streptophyta > Pinopsida > Pinales > Pinaceae > Picea > Picea sitchensis. Next base: position 37,459 of record SNQJ01S0037736.1, read on the forward strand.
CCCTGCCACCTTGTTTTCTAGCCACAACTAGATGAAAGATACAACTTCCAGTATTCAAGCACCAACTTGAATATCAAAGGACCACAGTCCTCCCTAGAACCACCCTACCTCCCTGATTATAAGTTTTGGTTGAATAAACAATAATACATATATATCAATTCTTACTGATTCTTCTATGTTCTATAATTATTCTCTGCTTCACTATTCTTCTTTTTTGTTCATACTTGGATTGACTTGTTGTCTCTTTCTATATGTTCTTTCTATGTTCTGTTCAACTTCTGTTTCTCAGTTTGATTTCACACTATGCATTCTTTGATAATCCTTTCTCCATGTTTAACTCATTTTTTAGTGAGAACAGACAACCATGCATAATCACTGCATATATCCTTTATACTCTCCCACCAATTCAGTTACACCTCAAATCTCTAAGGAAAATGCCTCATCAACTGAATCTCCAAACGTCCAAGAACCATGATTTAGTTCTGCTAACTGAATTGTAACTGCACAACTAACCATGAGGAGGAACAATGTCCCTTCAATCAGATTCCCAATTAACCAACACCATTCGATTACATCTGCAGAGTCTCGCGTTTATCCCATATTCCCACTAGCTGTGACCGAATGCTAAAATGAAAGTGATTTCGCAGTTTCACATTTCAGAAATATTTTGGTGAGATATATCGACTCTCCATGTCGCGATATACGAAATGGAGCTTAGTAGGGATAGCTCCTTCCTTTCTCGTGACCACTAGCTATGACCAGGGGATAAACTTTCAAGCGCTTCACTTGTCAAATCAACAATCCATACATTTTCTTCAATTTGATGGCTCAGATATCATCGTGACTTCGCATATCATGAGTTCATGTGTCACATTCCTTTGACTCCTTCAATGCGCAAGTTAGTGAAATTACAATTGCACGCCACGTGTCCTCTAGCTTCAATGGACAGGATTGTTTCATGACTTCATGTATCACAAATTCCCACACCACACTCCTTTGACTCCTCCAATGAGAAAGTCAGCGAAATGCCAATCGTTCGCCATGTGTCCTCTGGCTTCAATGGCTAGGATTGTCATCGTGATTTCACATTTCGTGGAGTTGGAGGTTAGCTCACCTATATTCTCTCAATTCAAAAATTTGTGAAACTCCTCATCTGCTACCATGTGTCCTTCGGATCGAACGGTCCCCTTGCTTTCGAGACTTTGTAAGCCCTCTTCACCTTTCACTTTAAAGTTCGTGCTCATTCTTATATATCCAACGACGGTCAGTCCTCGCACTCAGATCTAATGCCTGAGATCTATTCTCCTCTTTTATGTTCTCTTCCTATCTAAATTCAAATCTGACGGCCATTGATAATTCGAGATGGGTGATCCAATGATCACCATTGGTCCTCCTCCTAAGATTACACTTATGTTCTTTCCATGTCTTTATCGTTGCATTTTTTTATCTCACTATCATTTGAAAACAAGTGTACACTCGTTGTGTTGATCTTTCCATCAATGAAAAACACACATACTCTGTCTTTTGTAAGCATACTCTACCTTCTTTCTGTAAATATGCCAACATTATATGCACCTCATACTTTATTTCTTGGTTATATTCTCTAAAAATGCACACATCTATCATGTATTTAAAGTGTTTTTGTCCTCACTTCCAGGGCTGACCTGTAAAGACTAGTTGAGGCAACCTAAATTTTTTGGTTGGGTTTTTTGACAGAAAAATTCAAATATCCTCATTCCTAAGGAGTTTTAGGGAATTATATATACCATTGGAAAGGCCTTAGAATAATATTTTCAACCATATATCATATACTCCCATTTGATCTAGGTATCCGAGGAAAACAATCCTTCAAAGAAAGGGTATCCAATTGAGCATTAAAAATCCAAAAACAATATTTCTGGAAATCTCCATCTTGCAATATTTATCTTGGATATGCGTAGTATCTCCCTGTCTTTGACATAAATGAAAACAATATTTACAAGAAGGGAAACTTATTCCCATCAATTCTCTCACCTAGAGAGAATGCTTCACGAGCCTGACAACCTACTTCTTCCACCCAAACTGCCCAAGATTTACAGGGTAACAATCAGCTTCCACTTTCACTCTCCAATCAAGGTACGAATGATGGAATGAATGAACCAAAATGAGAATTACACTAATTCCCAACATAATAAATTCATTTTTCCATATTAACACTTGGCACTCAAAGAAATACCTTTTCATCCACTTGTAATATGTACCCTTAACTTAGGAACTTAGGATAAAAACATTGCATAAGAATTAGGACTTAGGAATAATATTATTTTATTCATTGGCTTAATCCCCCTTGACTTATCCCCTTTTCCTTTCAATTACTAGCCCCCTTTCCCTCTCGTGCAGTTATATCCCCCCATACTCTTTCGTCTGAATTGGTCTGCAATAATGATGTATTTTATTAATATATATCTAAGTGTAATTATAATTTACATTTTTTAGTCTCATTCGCCTTTACACTCATGGTCTCCCTGGCCTAAATCACACCGGAACTCCGATCTCAAATACATATATAGAAAGGTACTCTAGCCCAAACATCTTGGATCACTAACCTATAAATTATATGTACATTTAGAAATTGGGGTTTATACTTGGGGGTATGGTTATTAAATTACTGCACGTGACTATGAAGCCTATCATGTAAAACTACTCAAATTGGCCTAGAATTGAAATAAGGCTATGATACAACACTATGGAATCCCCATCCATGGGACTAGGAGCCATAACCAAGTCATTAAAATAATAATCCTCAAGATCCTATCTCACCATAATAACAATAATGTGATTTTCCATGTTAGACTAGAATTCATTTAAATGCATGTATAAGGTGCAATAATATTTAAAACCTAATATTTTTTGTCCCCGCACGTTTCAGAGTCACCGGTTTGAAACCTACGGGGAAAAAATATCCATCCATGTTAAGGGTTGGTGTGGGTTAGGCCTGGTGTGATACCCGGGTGATTTTGACGACTTAGATTCCCCTGAGTCACGGTTTCTCAAGCCACGGGCTAGTCTTGCAGGTCACAGACAAACTAGCAAACAAAAACATATATATTTAAAATGAAAAAAATAAATAAGCATATATTAACATCTTTAATCATAATCAAGTGTCATTGTTTAGAAGTAAACATAACCACATACAAAATCCATAATCCATGGAAATTTATTATACCAAAATACATTCTATTGAAAATTCATCAATAGAGATAAACCACTTATCTTTATCCAAAAATGGTCCATGCAACTAGTTGCATATGAGCAACTTCCCACCTAACCATTCCACCTCCATGTTCCATTTTGAGTCCACTAGGGTGAAGGAATTCAAGCTAAATGATCTAATACCCTTGATCCAACCCATTTCTCTCATTTCTCAAGCAATATTCTTACTATAGAGAACTCTAGGTGATGTGGGAAATCCCACTCATGAGAAGAGTTACTACACACAAGGTGTGGAATACAAAATATTTGGTTGAATTTTATTAAGACAAAAAAATTATTATGTAGCTTTACATGAATAAAATTACCTCAATGAACTAGGAGGAAAAATCATAATAAGCAGCAACCAAAACACAATAATATATCAAGTTGGATATAGGATCTCCACTAGTCAAGAAAGTAGGAAACTAACATAACTGTTCCTTGAAAATGGGAAATATAAAGTATTCATCACTCTCTAGACCACAATAGCACTCTCCTACCAAAATAAGGAGAAATATGTATGCTAAGGATAAGGACTAGAACCCCTATCATTCCTCCCAACATCAATAGCATTCTCCTCCAATGCATTTAGGAGAGAAGGAAAATGTTGTTGCATATGGTGATGATAAATCCAACAATCCTAATGTTAAAACTAACCTCGTGTAGCAACAAGGTGGGAAGTGGAGGATTCCTAAAAATTATGGTAATTCATCATGTCAAAATCTTGATCTGCAACAAGTGGAACCTAAACATATGGAACAATATCTACATGATAATTGGTCAAAATCTCGATGTCCAATGTTGGTTCATGATATGTGTTTACAACATCATGGATGCTCAGCTAATTGTGACATAAAACATAATGAAACTAATGGGAAGATTTAGGTTATGATTGTTGTCAAATGGGATAAAAACCAATGAAAAGAGGCTATGAAATATGAACTTCCAAGTAAGGAGAGAACTATACAACTAGTGAGGAACTTTGAAGTTTGTACAATGTCCAACTGAGGTGATGCCTTGAGGAAACAAAGGCTAATGAGTGGGAATATAAAATGATGAAGGAGGAGGTGTATAAGACTCCTTTAGTAATATTGTATGCACATGATAGGGATATCAGATAAAACCTAAGGAATGATTTTAGAAGTATTCCATTGTTGGAGTTCTATTTTATTGCAAATAAGATATTGTTTTGTTTTTTAATGCAGTAGGTAAGTATTTTTTAATGCATCATATTACGATTTCCAAGCATATCGATAAGGTCAGTTAAGAAATAAAACACAATAATACACAATAATCCATATTGGTTAAATCATAAGTTACTTTGTCTACAAATTTAGGACCAAAGAAAATGAGAAAATGTATGTGTGTGATCTAGGAAGAGGAACCATGGTCCTTCCATCCCGACAGAAATGGATGAGGATGAGGGTCCACAAGAAAGTGCATCTTATTGATAATGGATTTGGTAATCAAATTTCCTTGTGAGACATTGTCAACGATACAAACAATGGATAAATCATGGGAGAGATGATCATGTGTCATGAATAGACTATATTGGGCTATCTGGGGAGTGGATTTTTTCAACAAGGTCACTTTATTGAGTTGACATTTCAACTCATCGTAGATCAGGTCTTCACTAGAGACCTCAATAGGAGCATCATTGTATTTATCAATTGGATATTATACAATTAAATTTTTCTTATTTAATTGGAAACATTTAGAACTATCATGACCTTTTCTTTTATAGTACTAGAAAGACTTAATAGAAGAAGAAGAAGAAGAATGTGGAAAAAAATATGATGACCCTATATTAGGAGGGGAAATCTTTCAAGGTGTATATTTGGAAGAATGTTGTTTAATTTTTCATTGATATAAAATATTATATTTGGCCAATTGTGCTTGATTGTATGCAACGTCAATGGTGGTGATATCCACGTAACTTAACTCACGATACAAATTTTACTGCAATCCACTTTTAAATTTAAGGACAAACTTATCAACTATATTAGTAATGTTGAGCATAATTCTCAATCGATTGAACCAGTGGATGCACTCTTGAATAGGAATATTGAAACCTTGATATAGGTAAGTCCACTTTATGTTAATATCATGTTTTTTGTTGGATGGATAGAACAAGAGACTAAGGATTCAAAAATCATCATCCAAGTGGTGATTGGATTTTGATTCATTGCACATACTACAATCAAAATCTTGTCAAGCCTTGTGAGCTTCAATTTGGTGAATGAAACTTTCTCATCATCAGGAATCATATTCTATTCAAACCAAGTGTCCATTTAAATAATCCATCTATCAATCACTTTTGGATTATAGGAACCTCATATTTTATATGTTGGGGAGCTTTCTTATTGATGTAGATATAATTAACCTTTGCAACTAACAAAGTGGTTATGTTGGAAATATTCACCATCCTTTTAGATAAGTTCAATGTTACCATGGATCATGTAGTTTTCATTGTTTATGAAAAAGAAAAGGTCCACTAATACCATATGTAACAATTTTATATTACAAAAAATACCTTCCCTCCAATGGTTAAAAGTCTTATGCCAAAAAGATAATATATTTTTGTCTCCTTCACACTAAGATTTTTGAAAATTTGATAAGCTCAAGAATAATTTTAAAATTGATAAAGGATTACAACATTTCAAAATGTTAATATAGGTGAGAGGAATTACTTTCCACTTTCCATTACCTTTCATCAACAACAATATGAAAATCGACCTCCCTGTAATTAGAGTTAATTAGATAAAATAGTTTTGCATGCATAGATTCACGTGTAAATAAAACAAGAAGAGAAGCATGTAGGTTTTGATCCCCTTGAAATAAATATGGATGTAGAGCCTAAATATTATTTGATCTCTGGAGTGATGTTTGTTTTATAAATAAATGGTGAAAAGTAGTGGTTGTAAGATTTCCACAAACCCATGAACTATTTTAAAGAGTTGCAAGTGTTGGATTAAATATAAGGAGTGACATAGCTCAAAGGAGGTACAACATGAAGGGAGTGTTGTCACATATTTGAACTACCTACATAAAATAGGAAATTCACTTATAGAGCCATGATTCAATCTTACAAAGTTTTTAAGAATTCACCCATGAACGTGAAACTAATTGTTTCTTGCAAAATATCGGTGTCAATCAATTGCCTCAATCCCTCCATGAATAATAAGATGATCTAATCCTTATTCAACTATCCTCAATTTGGTCTAACCTTCCAAATAGTTGATCATGACATGCATCATTCACTCCAAAAATTGGAGCTACATGGATTTGATCTCTCCTCTATCATCTAGGAAATTACTATTGTTGCATGTGGGAAAATCAAATTATCTTGGCTCCTTCATGAACTCTGGTAAGAAACAACCAAATGCATTGGACCATTCAACAATACCACTCAAAATGGATACCTCCACATTGATTTTCACTAACTATCATCAGTATGGTTTTCACACTCCAACAACATGGAT
>SNQJ01S0037737.1:12104-59157 GCA_010110895.2 Picea sitchensis
AATTCTCCTAAAGCTTGAGGAAAGGCTAAAGGGTTGGGACAAAAATGGATTCGGCAATTGGGCAGAGTTTCTTTGCTATGATTTTCCTCCTTTGAATAGTACCCCTACCCCTTATTTTATAGGCTAGAAGGAGCTAGGGTTTTAGACGAACTCTCGGCCATGAATGGCCGGGAGTTCCAGTTAACTGACCCAAAGCTTTTCGTCCCAGAGGAAACTTTCCTGATTTTTTGCTTTGTTAGGTAAACGCTGGCTGTAGTGGGCTAGCCCGCGTTCCAACGCATGCAGAATAAGGCCTGCCAGCGTTCCAACGCGCCCATCAGTGGGTTAGGGCGCGGGTTACTTGGTTTAAAAGGTTTTTTGAAGAGTCTGTTCAGCATGGTTTTGGCAATGAAGGTCAATGAGTTGGCCTGATGCAAGGTAAGCATGAATGGTGCAATTTAGGGTTATAACAAGCTGTAAGCAATGTTTTGTCCTCATTAATATAATTTGCTTGGACTGTTTCTTTCTAATTCATGTTCAATCTCACATGAATTTGTCTCTTTAGTAGATAGACCTATTTCAGACTAATCTTGATAGAGTAGGAAGTGGTCGTACTTTGTTTGTCTACAAGGCTTATCGAGGAGCAAAAGATTGGAGCTCAAATCAGAGCTTACATGGACAAACATCGGTAAAATGTACTTATTTTCTCCTTCCTCCTCACACACTAGTCCACCTAGATCTAAAAGGAAGTCAGTGACCATGATAAGCACTTTCTGTCTTAGAGTTAAGAGTCTAGCTCTTTGAGGAGATCTACCTCTCCGTAGGGAGATTTTCCTTCAACACCGCTCTTTGTTAGAGAATGAGGAAATCAAGAGATAGATCCAAGAATTTCCTCACAAGGGGCACATCTGTCCTATATCATCATCTTGCAAAAGCCCAATCGTGCTGGTACAGAAGAAAGATGGAACCTGGCGACTTTGCATTGATTATCGGGCTCTGAATAAAATCACAGTCAGAAACTGGTACCCGATTCCCTGAGTCGACGACCTCCTTGATCAACTCATGGGGGCCAAATACTTCAGTAAGATTGATTTGAAGTCTGGCTACCACCAAGTCCCAATAGAATAGATAGATGTATGGAAGACCGCCTTCAAGTCAAAGGAAGGCCTTTTTGAATGGTTGGTCATGCCCTTTGGTTTGAAAAATTCTCCAGCCACTTTCATGAGGATGATGGAGGATATCCGGTGACCATTCAACAATAATTTTGTAGTGGTGTATCTTGATGACATTCTCATTTACAACAAGACTTGGGCCGAACACTTGCAGCATATTCAACATGTTCTGCACACCCTACGGAAGCACAAGCTATACGCCAACTTCGAAAAATGATCCTTTGGCATGGACAGGGTCCATTACCTAGGCTACATCATTTATCAACATGGCATACATGTGGATCCAGCCAAGATCCAACTCATCCGTGACTGGCCAACCCCAACCACACTCACTGAGCTTCCGAGTTTCTTGGGCCTTGTCAATTTCTACCGCAGGTTTGTGTTTGGATTCTCCCATATTGCATGGGCCCTAATCCAAATAACCAGGTGTGGTGGTAAGGAGAAATTTGCGTGGGGCTGACCCCAACAACAAGCGTTTGATGATTTGAAGCAGTGCTTGTGCTCAACCTTAGTACTTTCACTACCAGACCTGCAACATCCCTTTGAGATTGAGATTGATGCTTCATACTATGCTTTGGGTGTCGTTCTCATGGAGCATGACCACCCCGTGGTCTATCATAGTGCGACACTATTAGATGTTGTCCGTAAGTAACCTACTTATGAAAAAACAATGTACTCCATTGTGCAAGCCTGCCGCCAGTGGAGACATTACATTCTTGGGAGGGATACAGTCATCCACACTGACCATAATCCACTGCAGTTCATGCAGACACAAGGAAAATTGCAGAATGACCGCTATCAAAAGTGGTCCACATACTTTGCAGCAATTCCACCTCAACATCAAGTATAAAATATGACTCACCAACCGCGTCACTGATTGGCTCAGTAGACCACTAGTTGCGGCACTCACCAAAGTGCTAGAATCCCGTGGCCATGAGACCTCTGGATGTCCCCAACTCTATGAGACAGACCCGAACTTCGCCACCACCTACCAAATGTTGGTTGCAAAGGCAGTTGTCGATAATTTCCATCTTCAAGATGGGTTGTTGTGTCGTCTGGGCCATATATGTGCTCCCTCAATTAAGAAAGCGAAGATGATTTAGGAAGCCCACTACAACCAGGTGGCAGGACACTTCGGTGTCGAAAAGTCAATGGCGATGCTACAAAAACATTTCTACTGGCTGGAACTTCGACAGGAGGTCATTAAGTATATAAGGTCTTGCACTACCTGTGCTATTGCCAAACCAAACACTAAGAAACATGGCCTGTACACCGCTCTTTCTACTCCTGACAGAACATGGGAATCCATCTCAATGGACTACATGTCGGGGCTCCCGTCCACCAAGCAGGGAAATCGAGGTCGTAAATCGAATGATCGTGAATATCCTGCTCATGTATAATTCCAAGCACCCTCGCACATGGGATGGGAGTCTTCCCTATGTCCATCATAGCTAAAACCAAGCCCTCCATAGCTCAACTGACCACAACCCCTTTCAAGTGGGGTTGGGATTCCAACCATTGGGTCCCATAGATGTTGCACTTCCCCTTGAGGTCACCTCGACCGACTCCTCTCTTGCTCCAACTGAGGCTAACAAATCCACCCGGTTCATCGAGAGGATCCAACACATCCACCTATCGATTCAGGATATCCTACATAAGTCCAATAACAAGTACAAGAAGCGCCATGATCAACATCGGGTTCCACATAAGTTTCAGGTGGGCGACAAAGTTTGGTTGCACTTGCAGAAATAACGCCTTACAGGACCCCATCGAAAGCTTCCTCCACTCCGTTATGGGCCATACACCATCACCACGACTATGGGGTATAATGATTTTATGCTCAACATTCCTCCTTTCCTTGGCCTGCACCCAATGTTCAACGTGGACCTCCTTCATCCTTATTTCCCACCATTATTGGACACCTCAGACGTAGCAGAACATGTGACACCAAAAGAGCCCAACCCCGAATGCATACAACAGGCATCTAGTGATCATATTGTGGACACACAGATCACAGGAACTCGACAACAAAGGATCCAGCTTTATCGAGTCGTCAAAGCAGGGCAACTCCTACACCAAGGCAAGTGGCTCACCCGGGGCCACATTCAACAGAAATTTCCTCATCCGATGGGGGAACTCAACGCAATGGAGACCACTGCTTCCTAAGGATGGAGGATTTATCCAAGTGGATATCGGTGGCCACCCACCTTTTCCAGCTGGCTCAAAACAACTTTCTAGCAATTTTGATAATTTACTATTTTTAGCAGTTTTTTGGGTCTTGAACTTCCGGAGCTGTTTTGAGGCCCTAAACGACGTTTTTTGGGGTATGTTTCATTATAAAATTTTGTGCAACTGTTGCAGTCCTCGGATAGATCTTTCCAATGGGATATCATACGCCTAAGACGGAGATCGTATGCAAATGTTACGACCCCGGGAAGTTGATGTACTGACTTACCCAAACAGGGCCCACATGACCTTTGGCGCTTCATCTCCCAGGGTTAGGTTTTTGGATGTTTAGGGTTTTTGAAACTCCTGTTTATTGTAAAAATGCCTTGAGAGCCTCATTTTAATCATCTTCTTGTGAATGAGCGCAACCGTCACATCTCTTATCAGAGATAAGCCGCCACCATTCCAACAAGCTTGTTTTCCGCTGCATTTTACAATTTCAACTTATTTCCTTATTGAATAGAAAACCAGTTGTACTGTATCTCCATTATTCTGTGTTAAGCATCTGGTAATAATCTGTAGTCATTTCATTCTGCCCATAAAATCTAGATCAGTGGTATCAGAGCAGTATTCTCGTTGTCGTCTTAATGCATGTCCCCAACGAGCCCAGAGTACAAATATGTGGGTCTCGAGCTTGTTTCTCTTGAGGAAAAAATATCTCGCACACCCAAGCGACCTCTCATGGAAGGAGAAGAGAAAGATGACATGAGAGGAGATCCTTTCAAACTATTGATTGAGGAAGCCCTCACGCAATAGAGGAATGAGATGATGGATAATTTCACGCAAATCCTTCGACGACTACCAACAGGCGACACATCTTCTTTGAGCGGAGGCACTGCCCCCTTCAAGTTACAAATAAACTTCAATATTCCTATATTTGAAGGTCAGATAGACACAGATGCTGTAGACAAGTGGTTGGATCTACTAGAAGGGTATTTCTCTGTCCATAACTTTTCAAATAGAGAAAATGTTACTTTTGCACTCCTCAAAGCCGTTCCCCATGTCAAAGATTGGTCGGAAACATTCTGTGAGCAAAAGGAAACAAAGGAACCCTCATTATTTATAGTCATGACCACCTGGGAATCCTTCAGGGATGCTATTAAGGAGAAATACTACCCTGTCAGAAATTATGACAACTTGTATACCAAATGGACCACACTGCGGCAAGAAAGAGACCAAGCAGTGCCAGATTTCAGAAATATCTTGCATACCTTGTGCACCAAGATGGGTATCAAATATTCAGAGAGACATATGGTGCTCAAGTATTGCGATGCTCTACATAGATACATCCAGACCGAAATGAAATTTATGGACATCTCATCCTTGGGCATGGCCTACCGATATGCCGTCAAATTTGAGCAGAAGCTCAAACAAAAGACGTGACAATTTCGGCCGGGGAACCCCTCATAACAAAATCTAGGAAAGGGCGTCCCCAACCCATGGAACAAAGGTCAAAGAAAATATGGATAATATCAGGAAAACTAGTCCAAGCCGCAAGCAAAGAAGGACGCCGAAAAGACAAAGAAAGATACTAGGAAGTAGTGTGACTTCCATAAGAGCCCTTGGCATAACATTGTTGAATTTCGCTCAAAGAAGACGCTGGTGGCCGAAGTGAAAGCCTCTGAATTAGATGCAGGTTCTGACTCAGAATCAGAACCAAAAAGATGGATCATTGACGCAGAACCTAGTGCCACCGTTTCTACCACCAAGCTCCAACATGGTGAACCAAACGAGCCAGAAGAAGGAGAGAATCTCTTCCATTCACAGATGTATGTAAAAGGAACCCCACTAGACTTCATCGTTGATAGTAGTAGAGAAAAGAACCTCATCTCAGCAAAGGTCGTCAAGTGGCTATCCCTGCCGACAACGCCACACCCACAACCCTACACCATTGGATGGCTCCACCAAGGAAGCGATCTCCGCGTCAGCCAACAATGTCGACTGTTGTATGAAATCAAGCCCTTCAAAGATGAGGTATCGTGTGATGTTGCTCCTCTCGAAGTTTGTGATGTTCTTTTGGGCCAACCTTTTTAATGGAAATGTCATGCTATATATGATTCTGGGCCTCATAGTGTTATTATTACTTTGAACAGGAAATTGTACAGGATACCCAAGGCTGTCCCACCTAGTGCTATTTCATTTATCTCTTTTAAGTAATGCAGGAAGGTCATCTCTCAGACGGGGAAATTTGTCGTCTTCATGATTCGCTCTCAGAATGAGAGAAAAATCACAATCACATCCAGGGTCTCTGCGACTGACCTCTCCACACAACAAAAGCAAGTATATAAGGTCGTGGAAGAATAATCATATATCTTCTCCTCACCTACCGGGGTACCTCTACACTACCAGGTCAAGCACCCCATCGATATGACCCCAGGCACACCGCTTCCCAATGGGCCAGTCTATCGTCGCTCTATGTTAGAGAATGACACCAAGCTCACCAAATCCATGACCTTCCACCTCCAGACAGATGGCCAAACCGAGGGCGTAAATTGAATGATCGTGCATATCCTGTGCATGTATAATTCCAAGCACCCTCGCACATGGGATGAGAGTCTTCCCTATGTCCAACATAGCTACAACTGAGCCCTGCATAGCTCAACTGGCCACAACCCCTTTCAGGTGGGGTTGGGATTCCAACCATTGGGTCCCATATATGTTGCACCTCCCCTTGTGGTCACCTCAACCGACTCCTCTCCTGCTCCAACTGAGGCTGAAAAATCCACCCGTTTCATTGAGAGGATCCATCACATCCGCCAATAGGTTTAGGATATCCTACAGAAGTCCAATGACAAGTATAAGCAACGCCATGATCAACATCGGGTTCCACATAAGTTTCAGGTGGGCGACAAAGTTTGGTTGCACTTGTAGAAAGAATGCCTTACAGGACCCCATCAGAAGCTTCTCCAACTCCATTATGTTCCGTACACCATCACAAGGGCTTTGGGGGATAATGATTTTGTGCTCAACATTCCTCATTTCCTTGGCCTACACCCAATGTTCAACGTGGACCTCCTTCGGCCTTATTTCCCACCATTATTGGACACCTCAGACATAACAGAACAACTGAAACCAACAAAGCTCAACCCAGACTGCATACAATAGGCATACATTGATCATATTTTGGACACACAGATCAAGGGCACTCGATAACAAAGGATCCATCTTTATCGATTCGTCAAAGTAGGGCAGCTCCTGCACCAAGGCAAGTGGCTCACCCGGGGCCAAATTCAGCAAAAAATTCCTCATCTGATGGGGGAACTCAACGCAATGGATACCATTTCTTCCTAAGGATGGAGGATTTATCCAGGTGGATATTAGTGGCCACCCACCTTTTCCAGCTGGCTCAAAACAACTTTCTAGCAATTTTGATAATTTACTATTTTTAGCAGTTTTTTCGGGTCCTGAACTTCTGGAGCCGTTTTAAGGCCCTAATCGACTTTTTTGGGTTATGTTTCATCATGATTTTTTTTTTCAAATGTTGTAGTCCTCGGATAGATATTTCCAATGGGATATCATACGCCTAAAACAAAGATCTTATGTAGAAGTTACGACCCTGGGAAGTTGATCTATTTACTTACCCAAACGGGGCCCACATGACTTTTGGAGCTTCATCTCCTAGGGTTAGGTTTTTGGATGTTTAGGGTTTTTGAAACTCCTGTTTATTGTAAAAAGGCCTTGAGAGACTCATTGTAACCATCTTCTTGCGAATGAGCGCATCTGTCACATCTCTTCTCAGAGATAAGCCACCACCATTCCAACAAGCTTGTTTTCCGCTGCATTTTACAATTTTAGCTTATTTCCTTATTGAATAGAAAACCAGTTTTACTGTATCTCTGTTATTCTGTGTTAAGAATCTAGTAATAATCTATAGAAATTTCTTTCTATTCATAAAATCTGAATCAGTGGTATCAGAGCGCTCTGCTCCTTGTCGTCTTAATGGATGCCCCCAAGGAGGTTGGAGTACACAGATTTGGGTCTTGAGCTTGTTTCTCTTGAGGAAAAAATCTCTTGCACACCCAAGCGACCTCTCATGGAAGGAGAAAATAAAGATGACAGGAGAGGATATGCTTTCAAACTATTGATTGAGGAATCCCTCACGCAACAGAGGAACGAGATGATGAATAATTTTGCGCAAATCCTTCGACGACTACCAACATGCGACGCATCTTCTTCGAGCGGAGGCACCACCACCTTCAAGGTACAAATAAACTTTGATATTCCTATATTTGGAGGTCAGATAGATGAATATGATGTAGAAAAGTGGTTGAATCTACTAGAAGGGTATTTCTCTGTCCATAACTTTTCGAATAGAGAAAAGATTACTTTTGCACTCCTCAAAGCCGTTCCCTATGTCAAATATTGGTGGGAAAATTTCTGTGAGCAAAAGGAAATAGAGGAACCCTCATTATTTATAGTCACGACCACTTGGGAATCCTTCAGGGATGATATTAAGGAACAATACTACCCTGTCGAAAGTTATGATGACTTGTATACCAAATGGACCACACTGCGGCAAGAAAGAGACCAAGCAGTACCAGATTTCACAAATATCTTCCATACCTTGTGCACCAAGCTGGGTATCAAAGATTCAGAGAAACATCTGGTGCTCAAGTATCGTGGTGCTATGCATAGATACATCCAGACTGAAATGAAATTTCTGGACATCTCATCCTTGGGCGCGACCTACGGATATGCCATCAAAATCGAGTAGAAGCTCAAACAAAAGACGCGAAAATTTGGGCCGGAAAACCCCTCACAATAAAAGCTAGGAAATGGCATCCCCAACCCACAGAACAAAGAACAGAGAAAATATGGATAGTATCAGGACAACCAGTCCAAGACACAAGCAAAGAAGGACACCAGAAAGACAAAGAAAGATACCGGGAAGTGGTGTGACTTCCATAAGATCCCTTGGCATAACATTGTTGTCTGTTGCTCAAAGGAGATGCTGGTGGCCGAAGTGAAAGCCTCTGAATCAGATGCAGGTTCTGACTCTAAATCAAAACCAGAAAGGGGAAGACAAATCATTGACATGAAACCCAGTGCCACCGTTGCTACCACCAAGCTCTAGCATGGTGAACCAGCCGAGCTAGAAGAAGGAGAGCGCCTCTTCCATTCACATATTTGGGTAAAAGGCACCCCACTACACTTCATAATTTATAGTGGTAGCCAGAAGAACATCATCTTAGTAGAGGTCATCAAGTGGCTGGCCCTGCCGACAATGCCACACCCACAACCCTAAACCATTAGATGGCTTCGCTAAGGAAGCGATCTCCGTGTCAGCCAATAGTGTCAACTGTCATACGATGTCAAGCCTTTCAAAGGAGAGGTATTGTGTGATGTTGCTCCTCTCGAAGTTTGTGATGTTCTTTTGGTCCAACCTTATTAATGGAAACGTCATGCTATATATGATTCTAGGCCTCGTAGTGTTATTATTACTTTGAACATGAAATTGTACATGATACCCGAGGCTGTCCCACCTAGTGATATTTCCTTGATCTCTGCTAAGTAATGCAGGAAGGTCATCTCTCAGATGGGGAAATTTGTTGTCTTCACGATTCGCTCTTAGAATGAGTGAAAAATCACAGCCACATCCATGGTCTCTGCGACCGACCTCTCCACACAGCAGAAGCAAGTATATAAGGTCATGGAAGAATACTCAGATATCTTCTCCTCACCTACCGGGGTACCTATGCACTGCTAGGTCAAGCACCCCATCGATCTGACCCCCGACGCAACGCTGGACATCTATCCTAGCTCATCACCTTGCGGTATCCCAATCATGCTGGTACAGAAGAAAGATGGAACCTGGTGACTTTGCATTGATTATCGGGCTCTGAATAAAATCATAGTTAGAAATCGGTACTTGATTCCTCGAATCAACGACCTCCTTGATCAACTCATGGGGCCAAATACTTTAGTAAGATTGATCTCAAGTCATCCATGACTGGCCAGCCAGAACCACACTCACTGATCTTCAGAGCTTCTTAGGCCTTGCCAATTTCTACCGTAGGTTTGTGTTGGGATTCTCCCATATTGCATGGGCCCTCAGCCAAATAACCGGGGGTGGTGGTAAGGAAAAATTTGTGTGGTGCCAGCCCCATCAACACACATTCAATGATTTGAAGCAACGCTTGTGATCCACCCCAGTACTTTCACTACCATACCTGCAACAACCCTTTGAGATTGAGACTGATTCTTAAGACTATGCTGTGGGTGCTGTTCTGACGCAACGCGGCCACCCCGTGGCCTATCATAGTGCGACACTATCTGATGCTATCCGTAAGTAACCTACTTATGAAAAAGAAATGTAATGCATTGTGCAAGCATGCCGCCAGTGGAGACATTACATTACTGTGAGGGAGACAGTCATCCAAACTGATCATAAGCCACTGCAGTTCATGCAAACATAAGGAAAATTGCAGAATGACCACCATCAAAACTGGTCCACATACTTGCAACAATTTCACCTCAACATCAAGTATAAAACAAGAAGCACCAACCATGTTGTTGATTTCCTCAACAAACCACCAGTCGCGACACTCACCACAGTTCTAGAATCCTATGGCCATGAGTCCTCTGGATGGCCCCAACTCTATGAGACAGACCCAGACTTCACCACCACCTACCAAATGTTGCGTGCAAAGGTAGTTGTCGATAATTTCCATCTTCAGGATGGGTTTTTGTGTCATTTGGGCCATATATGTGTTCCCTCAAGTGAGCAAGCAAAGATTATCTGGGAAGCCCACTACAGCCAGGTGGTAGGACACTTCGACGTCGAGAAGACAGTGTCGATGCTACAAAAATATTTCTACTGGCTGAAACTTCGACAGGAGGTCAACAAGTATATCAGGTCTTGCACTGCCTGTGCTATTGCCAAACCAACCACTAAGAAACATGGCCTGTACACCCCTCTTCCTACTCTTGACAGACCATGGGAATCCATCTCAATTGACTACATGTCGGGCCTCCCGTCCACCAAGAGGGGAAATGACTGTGTTTTTGTGGTTGTTGATCGCTTTTCTAAGATGGAGATTCTGGTTGCTTGCAAGAAGAGCATCATAGTAGAAGCCACTGCCAAGATCTTCTTTGAACGAGTCTAGGTACATTTTGGAATCCTACAAACCATTCTCTCAGATCGAGACAATTGATTTCTCAACACATTTTGGTTGAGCCTCTGGTCACTACTGGACACCAAGCTCACCAAATCCATGACCTTCCACCTGCAGATAGATGGCCAAACTGAGGTCATAAATCGAATGATTGTGCATATCCTGCTCATGTATAATTCCAAGAACCCTCGCACATGGGATGAGAGTCTTACCCATGTCCAACATAGCTACAACCGATCCCTGCATAACTCAACCGACCACAACCCCTTTCGGGTGGGGTTAGGATTCCAACCATTGGGTCCAATAGATGTTGCACTTCCCCTTGCGGTCACCTCAACTGACTCCTCTCCTACTCCAAATGAGGCTAACCAAGCCACTTGGTTCATTGAGAGGATCCATAAGATCCGCCAACAAGTTCAAACGTGGACCTCCTTCGACCTTATTTCCCACCATTATTGGACACCTCAGACGTAGCATAACAACCGAAACCAACAAAGCTCAACCCCGATGGCATACAACAGGCATACATTGATCATATTGTGGACACACAGATCAAGGGCACTCATTAACAAAATATCCAACTTTATCGAGTGCTCAAAGCAAGGCAACTCTTGCATTAAGGCAAGTGGCTCACCTGGGGCCAAATTTAGCTGAAATTTCCTCATCTGACGAGGGAACTCAACGCAATGGAGACCATTTCTTCCTAAGGATGGAGGATTGATCCAAGTGTATATCGGTGGCCACCCACCTTTTCTAGATGGCTCAAAACAACTTACTAGCAATTTTGATAATTTACTATTTTTAGTAGTTTTTCGGGTCCTGAACTTCCGAAGCCATTTTGAGGCCCTAAATGACATTTTTTGGGGTATGTTTCATCATCAAATTTTGTGCAACTGTTGTAGTCCTCAGATAGATCTTTCCAATTGGCTATCATACGCCTAAAATGAAGATCGTATGCAAAAGTTACGACCCCAGGAAGTTGATGTACTGACTTACCCAAACATGGCCCACATGACTTTTGGCGCTTCATGTCCTAGGGTTAGGTTTTTTGATGTTTAGGGTTTTTGAAACTCTTGTTTATTGTAAAAAGGCCTTGAAAGCCTCATTGTAATCATGTTCTTGCGAATGAGTGCAACTGTCACATCGTTTCTTAGAGATAAGCCGCCACCATTCTAGCAAGCTTGTTTTCCGCTGCATTTTACAGTTTCAACTTATTTCCTTATTGAATAGAAAACCAGTTTTACTGTATCTCTGTTATTCTGTGTTAAGCATCTGGTAATAATCTGTATTCATTTCATTTTGTTCATAAAATCTAGATCAATGGTATCAGAGCGGTCTTCTCCTTTTCATCTTAATGCATGTCCCCAACGAGGTCGGAGTACAAATATTTGGGTCTCAAGCTTGTTTCTCTTGAGGACAAAAGCTGTTGCACACCCAAGCGACCTCTCATGGAAGGAGAAAAGAAAGATGACGAGAGAGGATATCCTTTCAAACTATTTATTGAGTAAGCCCTCACACAATAGAGGAATGAGATGATGGATAATTTCACGCAAATCCTTCGACGACTACCAACATGCGACACATCTTCTTCGAGTGGAGGCACTGCCCCCTTCAAGGTACAAATAAACTTCAATATTCCTATATTTGAAGGTTAGATAGACACAGATGCTGTAGACAAGTGGTTGAATCTACTAGAAGGGTATTTCTCTATCCATAACTTTGCGAATAGAGAAAATATTACTTTTTCTCTCCTCAAAGCCGTTCCCCATGTCAAAGATTGGTGGGAAACTTTCTGTGAGCAAAAGGAAACAGAGGAACCCTCATTATTTACAGTCACGACCACTTGGGAATCCTTCAGGGATGCTATTAAGGAACAATACTACCCTGTTGGAAGTTATGATGACTTGTATACCAAATGGACCACACTGCAGAAAGAAAGAGACCAAGCAGTGCCAGATTTCCCAAATATCTTCCATACCTTGCACACCAAGCTGGGTATCAAAGATCGAGAGAGACATCTGGTGCTCAAGTACCGTGGTGCTCTGCATAGATACATCCAAACCAAAATGGAATTTCTGGACATCTCATCCTTGGGCGTGACCTACTGATATGCCATTAAAATCAAGCAGTAGCTCAAACAAAAGGCGCGACAATTTGGGCCGGGGAGCCCCTCACAAAAAAATCTAGGAAAAGGCATCGCCAACCCACAAAACAAAGGACAAAACAAAGATGGACAGTATCAGGACAACCAGTCCAAGCCGCAAGAAAAGAAGGACACCGAAAAGACAAAGAAAGATATCGGGAAGTGGTGTTACTTCCATAAGATCCCTTGGCATATCACTGTTGACTGTCTCTCAAAGCAGACGTTGGTGGCCGAAGTGAAAGCCTTTGAATCATATGCGGGTTCTGACTCTAAATCAAAACCAGAAAGGGGAAGATGGATCATTGACGTGGAACCCAGTGCCACCGTTTCTACCACCAAGCTCCAACATGGTGAACCAGATGAGCCAAAAGAAGGAGAGAACCTCTTGCATTCACAGATGTGGGTAAAAGGCACCCCACTACACTTCAACATTGATAGTGGTAGCTAGAAGAACCTCATCTTAGCAGAGGTGGTCAAGAAACTGGCCCTGTCGACAACACCATACCCACAACCCTACACCATTGGATGGCTCCACCAAGGAAGCGATCTTTGCGTCAACCAACAGTGTCGACTGTCGTACGACATCAAGCCCTTCAAAGACAAGGTATTGTGTGATGTTTCTCCTCTCGAAGTTTGTGATGTTATTTTGGGCCAACCTTATTTATGAAAACGTCATGCTGTATATGTGTCTAGGCCTCGTAGTGTTATTATTACTTTGAATAGGAAATTGTACAGGATACCCGAGGCTGTCCCACCTAGTGCTATTTCCTTGATCTCTGCTAAGCAATGCAGGAATGTCATCTCTCAGATGAGGAAGTTTGTCTTCTTCATGATTCCATTTCAGAATGAGAGAAAAATCACAGCCACATCCAGGGTCTCTGCGGACTACCTCTCCACACAGTAGAAGAAAGTATATAAGGTCGTGGAAGAATACTCAAATATCTTCTCCTCACCTACCAGGGTACCTCTGCACTACCAAGTCAAGCACCCCATCGATCTGACCCCCGATGCACCACTTCCCAATGGGCCATTATATTGCCACTCTCTATTAGAGAATGAGGAGATCAAGAGATAGATCCAAGAATTGCTCCACAAGGGGAAAATCCATCCTAGCTCATCACCTTGTGGGAGCCCAATCGTGATGGTACAGAAGAAAGATGGAACCTGTCGACTTTGCATTGATTATCGGGCTCTAAATAAAATCACAGTAAAAAATCGATACCTGATTCCTCGAATCGACGACCTCCTTGATCAACTCATGGGGGCCAAATACTTTAGTAAGATTGATCTGAAGTCTGGCTACCACCAGGTCCTGATAGAACAGATAGATGTATGGAAGACCGCCTTCAAGTCAAAGGAAGGCCTTTGTGAATGGTTGGTCATGCCCTTTGGTCTGACAAACGCTCCAGCCACTTTCATGAGGATGATGGACGATATCCTGTGACCATTCACCAATAATTTTGTAGTGGTGTATCTTGATGACATTCTCATTTACAACAAGACTTGCACCGAACGCTTGCAACATATTCAGTAGGTTCTGCACACCTTGCGATAGCACAAGCTATACACCAACTTGGAAAAATGCTCCTTTGGCATGGAAAGGGTCCATTACCTAGGCTACATCATTGATCAACATGGCATACATGTGGATATAGCCAAGATCCAAGTCATCCGTGACTGGCCAGCCCCAACCACACTCACTGAGCTTTGGAGCTTCTTGGGCCTTGCCAATTTCTACTGCAGGTTTGTGTTGGGATTCTCCCATATTGCATGGCCCCTCAGCCAAATAACCAGGGGTGGTGGTAAGGCGAAATTTGTGTGGGGCCAGCCCAAAAAACAAGCATTCGATGATTTGAAGCAACTCTTGTGCTCAACCTTAGTACTTTCACTACCAGACCTGCAACAACCCTTTGAGATTGAGATTGATGCTTAAGACTATGCTGTGGGTGCTGTTCTCATGCAACACGACCACCCCGTGGCCCATCATAGTGCGACACTATCAGATGTTGTCCGTAAGTAACCTACTTATGACAAAGAAATGTACTCCATTATGTAAGCCTACCACCAGTGGAGACATTACATTCTTGGGAGGGAGACAGTCATCCACACTGATCATAAGCCACTGCAGTTCATGCAGACACAAGGAAAATTGCAGAATGACCGCCATCAAAAGTGGTCCACATAATCGTAGCAATTCCACCTCAACATCAAGTATAAAATAGGAAGCACCAACCACGTCGCTGATTTCCTTAGTATATCACCAGGCATGGAACTCACCACAGTGCTAGACTCCTGTGGCCATGAGACCTCTGGATGCCCCCAAGTCTATGAGACAGACCCAGACTTTGCCACCACCTACCAAATGTTGGGTGCAAAGTTAGTTGTCAATAATTTACATCTTCAGGGTGGGTTGTTGTGTCATCTGGGCCATATATGTGTTACCTCTAGTGAGTGAGCGAAGATGATCTAGAAATCCCACTATAGCCGGGTGGCAGGACACTTCGGCGTCGAAAAGACAGTGGCAATTCTACAAAAACTTTTCTACTGGTCGAAACTTTGACAGGATGTCAGGAAGTATATCAGGTCTTTCACTGCCTACGCTATTTCCAAACCAACCACTAAGAAACAGGGCCTATACACCCCTCTTCCTACTCCTGACAAACCATGGGAATCCATCTCAGTGGACTACATGTCGGGCCTCCCGTCCACAAAGCGAGGAAATGACTGTGTTTTTGTGTTTGTCGATCGCTTTTCTAAGATGTCGATTCTCGTTGCTTGCAAGAAGAGAATCACAACAGAAGCCACTACCAAGCTCTTCTTTGAATGATTTTGGGTGCATTTTGGAATCCCACAAACCATTGTCTTAGATTGGGACATTTGATTTCTTAGCACATTCTGGTTGAGCCTCTAGTCACTGCTGGACACCAAGCTCAGCAAATCCATGACCTTCCACCCCCAGACAGATGGCCAAACCGAGGTTGTAAATCAAATGATCGTGCATATCCTACGCATGTATAATTCAAATCACCCTCGCACATGGGATGCGAGTCTTCCCTATGTCCAAAATAGCTACAACCGAGCCCTGCATAGCTCAAATGACCATAGCCCCTTTCAGGTGAGGTTGGGATTCCAACCATTGGGTCAGATAAATGTTGGACTTCCCCTTGCGATCACCTCGAATGACTGCTCTCCTGCTCCAACTGAGGCTGACAAAGCCACCCGGTTCATTGAGAGGATCCAACACATATTCCAACAGGTTCAGGATATCCTACAGAAGTCCAATGAAAAGTACAAGCAACACCATGATCAACATTGGGTTCCACATAATTTTCAGGTGGGCGACACAGTTTGGTTTCACTTGCAGAAAGAAGGCCTTACAGGACCCCATCTGAAGCTTCATCCACTCCATTATGGGTCGTACACCATCACCAAGGATGTGGGGGATAATTCTTTGGTGGTCAACATTCCTCCTTTCCTTGGCCTACACCCAGTGTTCAACGTGGACCTCCTTTGGCCTTATTTCCCACCATTATTGGACACCTCAGACGTAGTAGAACAACTGACACCAATAGAGCTCAATCCCGACTACATACAACAAGCATCCAGTGATCAGATTGTAGACACATAGATCAAGGGCACTCGACAACAAAGGATCCAGCTTTATTGAGTCGTCAAAGCAGGGCAACTCCTACACCAAGGCAAGTGGCTCACCTGGGGCCAAATTCAACAGAAATTTCCTCATCTGACGGGGAAAATCAATGCAATGGATACCATTGCTTACTAAGGATGGAGTATTGATCCAAGTGAACATCGGTGGCCACCCAACTTTTCCAGCTGGCTCAAAACAACTTTCTAGCAATTTTGATAATTTACTATTTTTAGCAGTTTTTTGTGTCCTAAACTTCCGGAGCCGTTTTGAGGCCCTAAACGACATTTTTTGGGGTATGTTTCATCAAGAAATTTTGTGCAACTATTGTAGTCCTTGGATATATCTTTCCAATGGGATATCATACGCCTAAAATGAAGATTGTATGCAAAATTTACGACCCCGCGAAGTTGATGTACTGACTTACCCAAACGGGGTCCACATGACTTTTGGTGCTTCATTTTCTAGGGTTAGGTTTTTGGATGTTTAGGGTTTTTGAAAATCCTGTTTATTGTAAAAATGCCTTGAGAGCCTCATTGTAATCATCTTCTTGCGAATGAGTGCAACTGTCACATCTCTTCTCAGAGATAAGCCGCCACCATTCCAGCAAGCTTGTTTTCCGCTGCATTTTACAGTTTCAGCTCATTTCCTTATTGAATAGAAAACCCGTTTTACTGTATCTCTGTTATTCTATGTTAAGCATATGGTAATAATCTGTAGTCATTTCATTATGCTCATAAAATCCGGATCACTAACCCTTACTACAACCTACTGACCGAAGTTAAACCAAGACCTCACCTACTTGTACATATCAGTCCAGTTTTTCTGAGTTAAGATGATATTTTCTTGAGACTGTGCCTATTAGACCACTATTAAATTTATTCTTCGTGACATACAAACTGATGGGTATAATGATTACCTATGTCGCAATCCAGGGGTAACTTCTGGTGCTAACATGTTTCATGACCCTGTAGCATGCCACATGGAGTGTTTCAACAATCATAATTTCCAGCCTATGATGAGTTGTAAGGTTGGAAATGAAGATGATGGTCAGTTAGTGCCAAAACCAACAATATCTTCACTGCCAACAGGTGTTTTATTATAGAAATATAATGCAGATTTTCAGACCTCCTATGACAACTTATTGAGTAAATCACATGAAAGAAAATATGTAGGTGAAGGGGTAAATTTATGGCACATAAATCACTTGAAGCAGTATGTGGAATTAGAAGATACACATGAACAGTCCATGCATGATAACCAAATTGTAGAATTCTTTGGGAATCAATGAAGAATCCATGATTTTTATGACCCTATAGATGAATATATGGAAGGATTATTCAATTTAAATTCACAGCCATGTCTCCACTATGAGAAATAAAAGTATTATAAGTTGCCCTTGTCATCACATGTTCCAGGGTCAATTCTGTTCAAGCACAATCAAACAGTCAATTTATGTGAGAAGATACTTGATTGGCTTTATTGGAAATCTGAAATTACTTGATTCAACAAATTTAATTACAACTTAGAGTAGGTAGGAGTGTGAATAAGCTTAGCATGGCGATCATCTCTCTCAACATTTGTTTAGTTTGTAGTTTCAGTTTGGTTTTGTTTTAGTTGCAGAATAAGTTTGTGGTGAAACATATCGGGTTTGGATTATAGTGGGATTGGTTTTAGGTCAGCAAGAGAGAAGGTTATAAGTTACAGTTGGAAAGTTGAGTTTGGGAGTAGCCCAATGGATAGGCACAGGGTCTATAATTTATTTTCTACCTCACTGGGAGGATAACATCCCCATTGGAGCCAACTCTTAGCACCATGATTTTCAAAGCAAAGAGTCAACAATGTAAAGTCCTTCTTGTCCAATTTGTAATGGTCCACTTTCCTAAGTCTTGAATCACATTAAAAAATGAGAAATTCTGTTCTAAGGTCGAGTCATAGGTTAGGGTGAATGTCATGTCAAAAGGTATTTTGGTTCATCATCACCTTTCATGAGGTCAAATAACGAACAATCATGAAACTCCATGTCATTTGTATCGTTGCAAACTTCAAAAGTGTACTTGCTATGCAAGTTCCCCGTGCAAATCCTTAACTTGCCTTGAAACTTCTTGTCACTATGGATAACCAACTTTACTTCAATTGAGATAAAACCTTTCCATCCTTGTTGTTGCGCCGAGTTTCCTACTTCTATCATTTACTGTGCGCTGCACAAAGGGTTACTGCTCTCATTTGTTGCGAAGATGATTTTCTTGAGCAAAGGATTTTGCTGCGTAGAGGATTGTCCTACACATATGCTACAGGGCGCGCTGTGGAAATGACTGGTTTAGTGGTAAACTTCAAGATCCGTTTCTGACCAACTGGAGAGGAATTTTGAAAATCCAGAGAGTTTTTGTCAAGGACAGACCAAATAATAAAAACCCGAAAGTTGATTTACAGTATATTGTTGCATCATTGAAAGGTTTTCTTCATTGAAGTCAAAAGAAAACTCTTGAAATGTAGGTTCAAAAATAGATTCATGTTTTTCTGCATTTGGCATTGTCTTACTGAGTTTATCCTTCACTGACTATTGATCAAAAAAATAATTATCATCATCATAGATAGGATTGTGCTGAACAAAAACTAGTTCAGAACACTTCACTGGCTGTTGATTTTTGAGATCTATCAACTCATCATTCAATAGTTGGGATTGAGTTTGAAGAACTATAACTTTAGCTTGCATCACTTGAAAACAAGTTAGCACTTATTGAAGAGTTGCTTTGTTCAATATCACTGTATTGCTTTCAGTGGTGTTTATTAGAGTGTTAAGAAACTCTAATAATTCGAGACTTCGAGCCATTTCAAAACACTAAATGAGGTCTCCTTTTTTTAGGTAGATCTTGATTACAATTTGACTCGACAAAATAAGGTTTACTTGCAACTCACTCACTTGAATCGCTCGCTTGAACTTACGCTCGCTTGAATTTGTTTCTAGGAAGTTGAGGATGTCGGTTACCACCGAAAATGCATCCAAACTTGTGATTTTACAATAGACTTATAATGAATTGAACATATGTCGGGTTCAATCGAGAATGCACCCTATGGAAAATTCAATTCAACTCAATTTTATTTCAAAAAGACAAGTAAACTTACAAAAGGACTATTTGTAAGTTACAATAAATCATGATTCTGAAGTTGAATTACTCTTCAAATTTGAATGTGTTGTCGATGCTTTTGAGTCCACTTCTCCTTTGATTATGAGCTTGTTTTTTCCATTGTTGATGTGATTTCCAATTTGATATCTTTGCTTCTTCTTGATTACTTTGCTTGATTGTACTTGAATAACATTATGGATGAAATTGTGTGTTGCGTAAATGCTAAAATTGCAATTGTGTTTATGTCAAAATTAGAAAATAAACAATATAAGCCTCCATGAAATGATCACCAACACACACTACACAAGGTGTAACTAATATCCCCTTATTCAATTTCGAACGGATCTAGGACACAAAGAAAAAAATGATATTTTTATTGAAAATGATGTACATGAAGTCTACAACTAGACTTGTTCTATAAACACTTATAACCCCTTTTACAAATTAAACTCTCAATAGTTACAAGCATTGAAGGGATTCTCAACAAATTCACAAAACTCTCACCTTAACATCAAACTTTACTTTAACTTTTTATTTGACTTACACAAGTTGCATTATATTTTGACTTGAACTCAAACAAATCGTCATGTCTTCCTTTTTACAAACAACATACACCCCTAACTTTAAACCATGGAATCCATCACTTCTAAGACCTTTACAAACCCTTTTATACATATATGAGCTTATAACCCACTGATGCTTTTATGGACTTTGATAAAATAATGAAAGGTTAACTTTCTTGTCTCCATGTACACCATAATGGAAATAACTAGAAATTCCCTTCCATGATGTCATTAATAATAAACTATTATTAATGACAATTCCATTACACAATTGTGAAACAATGCTGAATGTAACCCATAACTTCTTCTGTTGCGGATTTTCTTGAGTATTGATTTAATATACTGTTTCCCAAAAAACTCTTTATCGATCTCATGGATTTGGATGTGCAATTTGATGGCGACCATACAACAAACATCAAATATGCCAGGAGGATCTTAGTTGAGTGCTCGATTTCACAAATCGACGTGGTAGAGATCTAATGGTTGTGCAGAGAAGAAGACACACGATCCAGGACAAGGGTTACTCAAGGAAGGATGCAATGGAGATTTTATGTTAGTTGGAAATTTCTGGGACCGATCTAGACTTTTATGCTGACATAGTGTAGTCGAACAAGTTCATGGGATCTGGCGGGACTGCTAACGGGGAAATCCAACCAGGGATCTCTAGGGATTTAAATACAATTCTTACTCCCAAAGAAAATGAAGCAATTGGGTGCACTTTCAGATCCCTTGACATGATTTAGACTCTACTGTTTTCAAAATAAGAAGGGTAGGATGCCAACAAAGTTGGAAGGTGATTTACTGTATGCACTCACGATTTTTGTTGCAACTAAAAATGGATGAGATGCAGATCGAACATCCATTGTTGCTTTCCTTTCTCTCGTCAAGGTTTCTCTTAATGACGACCAATAGAAATGTTATATATGCATTCCAAGCTACGATTAGAAGGCCAAAGAAAGTAGATCTGGCAGATCTAAATCATTGAAGACAATATTGACATAGGTTGAGGTTGATCCTTGAGAAAACGTTCACGGGTTTGATTCTATGGGTGTTGGGATAACTCATGATTTTTTTTTTTTTTACAGAGAAGTGGTGTGATTGAAATAGAAATCACTTCAGATCCATACATATTTTTTGTAAGAACCGTGACAACTCAAATAGTTATAGATTTAAGTGAAGAAAACTCGCCAACTCTCTTTTTTATATCAACATTCGCCCCCCGCCCCCCCTTTTTTTTGCATACAAGGTTAGCCAAATAGTGACTAATCAAATTGACAAAAGAAGAGAAGGATTTTACTAGGATTTTAACTTTCGTTTTGCCCAGTTCTAGGCTGCAATTTCCGACTGTGATTTATTACTTGAAATTGACACGATTCAGGCTGTAGATGTCACACAATTTGTCATTGTAGATGCATGGGCTGAGTGAGTTGGTTCCATCATGCCACAAAAAATAATGTAGATATGAAATCTGTTGTTGTTGTGAGCAACATCTACCATCACTTTACTTCTTTAAGATCAAATGTGCTCTTCCATCATCAACTTTCAAATTGCAAATTCTCCATGGAAAACTACCATGACTTTACCAGGACCTTAAGACCAAAGGTGCTATGATACCAATTGATAAAATATGCATCAGAACAACAAGATGGAAGAAAAGGATCACTATCCAACTCTTATGCATTCACACCAATGTTACATATTTATAGTACAATGGGCGATGCCACCTCATAGAGAGATTTGCTCTAGATCCTAAAATCATGCATGATGATTAAGCTAGGCAATCTTAACTAACTCATTAGTCATCACTTGAGGATATATTATTATATCCTAAATGAATAATACAAATATAGGTGACAATTAGAATTAGTGATTGGTTAAGGTAAGCCATAGGATAACATATATATGATGTCATATTTGACCCCTATTTTCCCATTCTGCTGGGCAATCTGCTGCATTTTAGCTGTAGGTTACCATTGCACAACAAACTTGTTGCACAACTGTGACAAAGCTTCTATAATGCCTCCAGATAAAAAAGGAAGGGTAGGAAAGAATGACATCTCATCTACAACGAATGCCAGAGGTCAAATATCATCAGAATATGGTTTCAAAAGTGGATTTATTTATTATTATCTTGTAATTAATGAGTCAACTTTGACTTCTAATTTTCATTTGTTAGTTCATATTTTGTTGCCAAGAGATTTGTAATTTTTTCTTAATTTAGGAAGGCTGCTAGGATTTGAATTGGGTAGCATAGGAAGATATGTTTATATATATTTCATGAAGATATGAGAGATAATAGGGGGGAGTTGGCACAAGTATAGATATTTTGATATTCAATGTAATTTTCTGGATCTAATAGAAATACAAATGCAGAAGTCCTGAACTCCTTAGGAAAAATATTCTAATGGTAGTGTTCTGAAGATTTTTCTCTCATGTTTGTATGTTTTCCTTGTGTAATTACTTTCATCTGCACTTTTCTTCTATTTAAATTGGATATTCAAAGGTATATAATTCGTCAAATAGTTCTCCAGACTGAAATGATTTAAACTCTGTTTATTCTTCTTAACTAAGTTCATAATTCATCTTTTATGTTGCTCTGATTATATTATGTGTTTCTGTTTCTCTTTCACCCTACTTAATCAAACTCAAAACTGAAATTTCATCACCTCATTTAGCCTTTGTTCCTCTGGGAAGTTCTACCCACCATGTATTGCTTTATTTTGTTTTCAGGGGTTGACTCCATATCCCTAGAGATACTATACCTCTTTTCCAGCAAACCTTGAAAAAACTATATCAAACATCTAAATCTAGCTATCAGTTCAAAGCAATCTGCCTATTAGAGATTAAGTCTTAGAGAGAGCCCTCTCTAGATTTGAAAGGCTAGTAAGGTGAAATCTTCCCTGGAATAAACGATAAGGATCAGATTTGACTTCTGATGGTGAACAAAGGTCAAACACAAAGAAGACTGTACCATTCACCTAGAGACTCCAATTACTTTTCAATCAGATTCAAAGACTCCACTAGGGGACAAGATCCATTGACAGAGACATGGAAGGACATCATGGGAAACCAGGTATCAAAGCTTCAATTTTTTCCAAGAGATCTTATTATTTTTCATCAGTTACCTCTTGTCTTTTCCTGAGCAAGTTAAAAGAATTTTCCATTAATTGCGGTACTCAAATGAAGACTACAGATTTATACTTGACTCTCTTTTAAAAGTTGCAAATCATTCTTTTGAAGCTGTAAATACACCTCCATTTTGTATTGGTGATCCTGAACAAGATCTTAATGATAACCATATCCAATCTAGTGAACCTCTAGATACTAAATCTGCTATACCATATCATGTACCTAATTCTAAACTTACCAAGACCACAGGCAGATACATGCCTTTGAAACTACCTTCTATACTTCATGACTTTCCAACAAAGAACTATAGACACCTACCTGTGTTCGATGGTGAACTTGAGAAGATTTCAATTGAAAAACATGTCCACGCTTTTGAGCATTTTGTAGATTTCTTTGAAATCAAACATGATGATGTTTTAAAGAGAGCCTTTTTCCAGTCATTGCAAAGAGAGATCAAAGAGTGGTTTAGACACTTACAACTCGGGACCATCTTCTCATGGGAGGAATTGAAGAATGTCTTTTTGAAAATTTGGGGCAAGAATAAATCTTTGGATCTACATATTACATATTTATATGCCATGAATAGGCAGGTCAATGAATCTATCTCTATGTTTAGTAGGAGATTTTCCAGTTTTTATTACAACTTTCCTAAGGAAATTCAACCCACTGAAGCTGCTACCATGCTCCATTATGCAACAACATTTCTTCCATATTTGTCTTTCCTTTTGATGGAAAGAAGGTATAAGACCTTACAATAGATGTTTGATGATTCCTAGGAAGTGGAAGCCAATCTTCAAGCGTGTGAGAGGATGAAAAATCAGAATTTATAGATTGTTGCAAATACAAAGAACGATGGTGTAGCAGAAGAACATGTGATTGTGCATAAACAAGAAGATGATTTACATCCTAATATTTTTCAACATGAGCAGAAAAATGATTGTTCCATGCATTTTTTGAAAGTTTTCAATGATGACATTGTTGCAGAAGATAAGGATCAACCTACTGAAGAGGAAGTTGATGTACCAATATTTTTCCTTGTAGATGACATTGCAAATGTAGTTGAATTTCCCAAATATGATGAATACAATGATAATTATGAGATTGATTTTTCAGAGCAACCAACTACATGTTCTCCATAAGGAAGTGTCCAGTTTCCATAGTTTAAGGAAAAACGTCATCCTGTATGTTCAAGTTGTGACATCGATGAACAACATGAGGAAAGTACTGAATCAGGTGAAGGAAATACTCTACCCCTATGATTTTCTTCATTTCAATTATTGAAGGAGAATTTTCATAGTGTTATAGGTCAACAATTCCACAATTATTCTAGTGAACATAGAGAAGATAATACGTTTGTTGATGAAAATTCCATGCCTTTGTACCTCGCTTCATTTGAACTGTTAAAAGAAAATTTCAAAATCACCACCGAAACAAAGGGGTGCGAGCTAGTGAAAGATAATATAACCTCATTGGAACAAATTGATAACAAATTGAAACAACATTCTCATGTGTTTCATGACCCTGTAGCATGCTATATGAAGTGTTTCAATAGTCATAATTCACAGCCTATGATGAGTTGTAAGGTTAGAAATGAAGATGATGGTTAGTTAGTGCTAAAACCAACAATGTCCTCATTGTCAAAAAATGTTCTATTACAACATTCTAATGCATATTTCCATACCTCCTATAAAAAATTATTGAGTAAATCACTTGAAAGAAAAGGTGCAGGTGAAGGGGTAAATTTATGGCACATAAATCACCTAAAGCAGTATGTGCAAGTAGAAGATACACATGAACAATCCATGCATGATAACCAAATTGTAGACTACTTTGGGAATCAATGAAATATCCATGATTTTTATGACCCTATAGTTGAATATATGGAAGGATTCTTCAATTTAAATTCACAACCATGTCTCCATTGTGAGAAACAAAATTATTATAAGTTACCCTTGTCATCACATGTTCCGGGGTCAATTCTGTTCAAGCACAATCAAACAATTAATTTATGTGAGAAGATACTTGATTGGATTTATTTGAAATATGAAATTACTTGATTCAACATATTTCCTTACATATTAGAGTAGGTAGGAGTGTGAATAAGCTCAACATGGCGAGCATATATTTCAACATTTTTAAATTTTGTAGTTTCAATTTGGTTTTGGTTCAGTTGTTGAATAGGTTTGTGGTGGAACAAATCATGTTTGGATTTTAGTGGGATTGGTTTCAGGTCAACAAGAGAGCATGTTATAAGTTACAGTTGGAAAGTTGAGTTTGGGAGAAGCCCAATGGATAGGCATATGGTCTATGAGTTCTTTGCTACCTCACTAGGAGGATATAATCCCCATTGGAGCTAGATGTTAACACCATGATTTTCAAAGCAAAGAGTCAACAGTGTAAAGTCCATCATGTCCAATTTGTAATGGTCCACTTTCCTAAGTCTTGAATCACATTAAAAAGTTGAAAATTATGTGCTAAGGTCGAGTCATAGGTTAGGATGAATGTCATGTCAAAATATATTATGGTTCATCATCACCTTTCATGAGGTCAGAGAAGGAACAATCATGACGCTCCATGTCATTTTATACCATTTCAAACTTCAAAAGTGTACCCGCTACACAAATCCTTAAGTTTTATTGAAACATCTTGTCACTATGGATAACCAACTTTACTTCATTTGAGCTAAACCCTTTCCATCCTTATTGTTGCACTGAGTTTCCTGTTTCTTTTATTTTTTGTGCACTACGCAAAGGGTTAGTGCTCTCATTTGCTGCGTAGAGGTTTCTGCTACGCAGAGGATTTTTCCGCATAGAGGATTTTGCTGCACAGATGATTGTTTTGTGTAGAGGATTATCCTACACACATGCTACAGGGTGCACTGTTCAAATGATTGGTTTAGTGGTCAACTTCAAGATCACTTTCTCACCAACTGGAGAGGAATTTTGATAATCCTAGAGAGGTTTTTGTTAAGGACAAACGAAGTAATAAAAACCTCTCTCATATTTACAAAATGTTTCATAGTTTGGGAGATTCAAATGAATATTTACAACCCATTTTTCCAGATTTAATCATTTAATGTTTTGGTCATCATATTTGGGTGCGGATCCCAAGAGAATAGAGAGGAATTTTAGAAAATTGAGAGGTTTTTCTCAAGCACAGGTTCACCTACAAAAACCTCTCTCAGTTTTGAAAAACATATTTTTATTTTGGATATATGATGTTATATTTGACCCCTATTTTCCCAGTCAGCTGCACAATCTACCACGTTTTTGATTTTGGTTACTGTTGCACAACAAACTTGCTGCACAACTATGACAGAGCTTCTAGAATCATATTTGACTTCTGATGGTGAACAGAGGTCAAACACAAATAAGGATGTACCATTAACCTAACAACTCCAATTATCCTTCAATCAGATTTAAAGACTCCACTGGGGGACGAGATCCATTGACAGAGAAATGGAAGGACATCATGGGAAAACCAGATATCAAATATTTGGATTTACACCATACATAGTTTTTTTCCATGAATAGGAAAAGCAATGAAACTATCTCTACATTAAGTAGGAGGTTTTCCAGTATTTATTACAACTTTCCCAAGGAAATTCAACCCACTAAAGCTGCTGCCATGCTCCATTATGCAATAACCTTTCATCTAGATTTGTCTTTCCTTCTGATGGAAAGAAGGTCTAAGACCTTACAACAAATGTTTGATGATGCCTACGAAGTGGAAGACAATATTCAAGTGTGTCAGAGGTTGCAAAATCATAATTTAGAGAGTGTTGCAAATACAGAGAACGATGGTGTAGCAAAAGAACATGAGATTGTGCATAAACAAGAATCTATTTTACATCTCGATCTTTTTCAACATGAGTAGAAAAATGATTGTTCCATGCATTTTTTTCGAAGTTTTCAATGATGACATTGTTGCAAAAGATAAGGATTAGCTTACTGAAGAGAAAGTTGATGTACCAATCTTTTTCCTTGTTGATGATATTGCAGATGTAGTTGAATTTCCCAAATATGATAAATACAATGATAATGATGAGATTGATTTTTTACAGTAGCCAACTGCATGGTCTCCATTAGGAAGTGTTCAGTTTCTAAAATTTAAGGAAAAAATTCATCTTGCATGTTTCAGTTGTGACAGCGACGAAGAACATGAGGAAAGTACTGAATCGGGTGAAGGAAATACTCTACCCTTGTGCTCTTCTTCATTTCAATTATTGAGAGAGAATTTTCATAGTGTTATAGGTCAACAGTTCCATAGTTATTCCAATGAACATGGAGAAGACATAAAGTTTGTTGATGAAAATTCCCTGCCTTTGTGCCTCACTTCATTTGAACTGTTAAAAGAAAATTTCAAAATCACCACTGAAACAAAGGGGTGTGAGCTAGTGGAAGATAATATAACCTCATTGGAACAAATTGATAAAAAATTGCAACAACCTTCTCATGTGTTTCATGACCCTATAGCATGCTATATGGAGTGTTTCAATAGTTAGAATTTGTAGCGTTTGATGAGTTGTAAGTTTGGAAATGAAGATGATGGTCAACTAGTGCCAAAACCAACAGTATCCTCGTTGTCAACATATGTTTTATTACATCAGTCTAATGCATATTTCCAGACCTCCTATGACAACTTATTGATTAAATCACTTGAAAGAAAAGATGCAGGTGAAGGGTTAAAATTATGGCACATAAATCACCTGAAGTAGTATGTGCGAGTAGAATATACACATGAACAATTGATGCATGATAATCAGATTGTAGACATTTGGGAATCAACGAAACATCCATGATTTTTATGACCCTATAGATGAATATATGGAAGGGTTCTTAAATTTAAATTCACAACCATGTCTCCACTGTGAGAAACAAAAGTATTATAAGTTACCCTTGTCATCACATGTTCCGGGGTCAATTCTGTTCAAGCACAATAAAGCAGTGAATTTATGTGAGAAGACACTTGATTGGATTTATTGGAAATATGAAATTAATTGATTCAACAAATTTCCTTACAACTTAGAGTAGGTAGGAGTGTGAATAACCTCAGCATGACGAGCATCTCTTTCAACATTTTTTTCAGTTTGTAGTTTCAGTTTGGTTTTGGTTCAGTTCCAGAATAAGTTTGTGGCGGAACTAACCAGGTTTGGATTTCAGTGGGATTGATTTCAGGTAAGCAAGAGAGTAGGTTATAAGTTACAGTTGGAAAGTTGTGTTTGGGAGAAACCCAATGGATAGGCATATGGTCTATGGGTTATTCTCTACCTCACTGGGAGGATAGAATCCCCATTGGAGCCAATTGTTAGCTCCATGATTTTCAAAGCAAAGAGTCAACAATGTAAATTCCATCATGTCCAGTTTGTAATGGTCCACTTTCCTAAGTCTCGAATCACATTAAAAAGTGAGAAATTATGTGCTAAGGTTGAGTCATAGGTTAGGGTGAATGTCATGTCAAAAGGTATTATGGTTCATCATCACCTTTTAGGAGGTCAGAGAAGGAACAATCATGACACTCCATGTCATTTGTAGTGTTGCAAACTTCAAAAGTGTACCCACTATGAAAATCCTTAACTTTCCTAGAAACGTCTTGTCACTATGGATAACTAACTTTACTTCATTTGAGATAAACCATTTCCATCCTTGTTGTTGCGCTGAGTTTTCTGCTACTTTCATTTTCTGCGCACTATGCAAAGGGTTACTTCTCTCATTTGATGTGTAGAGGATTTTTCTACGCAGAGGATTGTCCTGCGCAGAGGATTTTGCTGCGTAGAGGATTGTCTTGTGCACATACTACAGGGCGCGCTGCACAAATGACTGGTTTAGTGGTCAAATTGAATATGACTTTCTGACCAACTGGAGAGGAATTTCTAAATACCAGAGAGGTTTTTGTCAAGTACATAACAAATAATAAAAACCTCTCTCATATTTGCAACAAGTGTCATAATTTGGGAGATTCAAATGAATCTTTACAACCCATTTTTTCAGATTTAAGCATTTAATGTTTTGGTCATCATCTTTGGGCATGAATCCCAAGATATTGGAGAGGAATTTTAGAAAAATAAGAGGTTTTTCTCAAGCACTGGTTCACCTACAAAAACCTCTGTTAGTTTTGAAAAATGTATTTTTATTCTAGATATATGATGTTATATTTGACCCCTATTTTCCAAGTCTGTTGCGCAATCTATTGCGTTTTTGCTGTAGGTTACCATTGCACAACAGTCTTGCGGCGCAACTATGATAGAGATTCTAGAATGCCTCTAGATCAGAAAGGAAGGGTAGGAAAGCATGACATCTCATCTACAACAAATGCCAGAGGTCAAATATCATCAGGATATGGTTTCAAAAGTGGATTTATCTATTATTAACTTGTAATTAATGAGTCAACTTTGACTCCTCTTTTTCAATAGTTAGTTCATATTTTGTTTCCAAGAGATTTGTAATTGTTTCTTAATTTAGGAAGGCTACTAGGATTCAAATTGGGTAGCATAGGAAGATGTTTTTGTATATATTTCATGAAGCTATGAGAGCTAATAGGGGGGAGTTGGAAAAAGTATAAATATTTTGATCTTCAATGTAATTTTCTGGATCTAAGTTTGCTGATGAAAATTCCCTGCCTTTGTGCCTCACTTCATTTGAACTATTAAAAGAAAATTTCAAAATCACCACTGAAACAAAGGGGTGTGAGCTAGTGCAAGATAATATAACCTCATTGGAACAAATTGATAACAAATTGCAACAACCTTCTCATGTGTTTCATGACCTTGTAGCATGCTATATGGAGTGTTTCAATAGTCAGAATTTGCAGCTTATTATGAGTTGTAAGGTTGGAAATGAAGATGATGGTCAGTTATTGCCAAAACCAAGAGTATCCTCGTTGTCAACATATGTTTTATTACAACAGTCTAATGCATATTTCTAGACCTCCTATGATAACTTATTGAGTAAATCACATGAAAGAAAAGATACAGGTGAATGGGTAAATTTATGGCACATAAATCCTGAAGCAGTATGTGCATGTAGAATATACACATGAACAGTCCATGCATGATAACTAGATTGTCAACTTCTTTGGGAATCAACAAAACATCCATGATTTTTATGACCATATAGATGAATATATGGAAGAATTGTTAAAATTAAATTCACAACCATGTCTCCACTGTGAGAAACAAAAGTATTATAAGTTACTCATGTCATCACATGTTCCAGGATCAATTCTGTTCAAGCACAATCAAGCAGTCAATTTATGTGAGAAGATACTTGATTGGATTTATTGAAAATATGAAATTAATTTATTCAACAAATTTCCTTACAACTTAGAGTAGGTAGGAGTGTGAATAATATCAGCACGAGAATCTTCTCTTTCAACATTTTTTCAGTTTGTTGTTTCAGTTTGGTTTTGGTTCTGTTGCAGAATAATTTTGTGGTGAAACATATCATGTTTGGATTTCAGTGGGATTGGTTTCAGGTCAGCAAGAGAGTAGGTTATAAATTATGTTTGGAAATTTGAGTTTGGGAGAAACCCAATGGATAGGCATAGGGTCTAAAAGTTATTTGATACCTCACTGGGAGGATAACATCCCCATTGGAGCCAAATTTTAGCTCTATGATTTTCAAAGTAAAGATTCAACAATATAAAGTCTATCATGTCCAATTTGTAATGGTCTACTTTCCTAAGTCTTGAATCACATTAAAAAGTGGGAAATTATGTGCTAAGGTCGAGTCATAGGTTAGGGTGAATGTCATGTCAAAAGATATTATGGTTCATCATCACCTTTCACGAGGTCAGAGAAGGAACAATCATGACACTCCATGTCATTTGTACCGTTGCAAACTTCAAAAGTGTACCTGTTGCACAAGTTCGCCGCACAAATCCTTAACTTGCCTTGAAACGTCTTGTCACTATGGATAACCAAATTTACTTCATTTGAGATAAACACTTGCCATCCTTGTTGTTGCGCCAAGTTTCCTGTTGCTTTCGTTTACTACACACTGCACAAAGGGTTACTGCTCTCATTTGTTGCACAGAGGATTTTGTTGCGTAGAGGATTGTCCTATGCACAAACTACAAGGCGTGTTGCACAAATGATTGGTTTAGTGGTCAATTTCAATATCACTTTATGACCAATTGGAGAGGATTTTTGAAAATCCCAGAGAGGTTTTTGTTAAGGACAAACCAAATAATAAAAACCTCTCTCATATTTGCAACAAGTGTCATAGTTTGGGATATTCGAATGAATCTTTAGAACCCATTTTTCTATATTTAAGCATTTAATGTTTTGGTCATCATCTTTGGGCACGGATCCCAAGAGATTGGAGAGGAATTTTAGAAAACTGAGAGGTTTTTATCAAGCACATGTTCACCTATAAAAACCTATGTCAGTTTTGAAAAATATATTTTTATTTTGGATATATGATGTTATATTTTACCCCTTTTTTTCGAGTCTATTGCACAATTTGCTGTGTTTTTGCTGTAGGTTACCGTTGCACAACAGACTTGCTGTGAAACTGTGACAAAGCTTCTATAATGCCTCCAGATCATAAAGGAAGGGTACGAAAGTGTGACATCTCATCTACAACGAATACCAAAGGTCAAAGATCATCATGATATGGTTTCAAAAGTGGATTTATCTATTATTATCTTGTAATTAATGAGTCAACTTTGACCCCTGTTTTTCAGTAGTTAATTCATATTTTGTTGCCAAGAGATTTTTAACTGTTTCTTAATTTAGGAAGGCTGCTAAGATTCAAATTGGGTAGCACATGCAGATATTTTTGTATATATTTCATGAAGCTATGAGAGCTAATAGGGGGGAGTTGGCATAAGTATAGATATTTTGATCTTTAATGTAATTTTCTGGATCTAATAGAAATACAAATGTAGAAGTCCTGAACTCCTTATGAAAAATATTTTAATGGTGGTGTTCTGAATATTGTTCTCTCATATTTGTATGTATTCCTCGTGTACTTACTTTCATCTACACTTTTCTTCTATTTAAATTGGATATTCAAAGGTCTAGAATTCATCAAATTGTGTTCCAGAATTAAATGATTTAAACTCTATTTATTATTCTTAACCAAGGCCATAATTCATTATTTATGGTGCTCTAATTATGTTATGTGTTTCTGTTCCTCTTTCACCCTACTTAATCAAACTCAAAACTGAAAGTTCATCACCCCATTGAGCCTTTGTTCCTCTGGGAAGTTCTACCCACTAGACATTGTTTTCTTTTGTTTTCATGGGTTGACTCCATAGCCCTAGAGATACTATACCTCTTTGCCAACAAACCTTGAAAAAGCTATCTCAAACATCTAAATCTAGCCATTAGTTCAAAGCAATTTGTCTATTCGAGATTAAGTCTCAGAGAGAGCCCTCACTAGATTGGAAAGGCTAGTTTCCAGTCTTAAATTTGGTTTGTAGGTTACCTTTGTAGATTGTTTCTTCAACCCAACAATTTACTCAGTGATAAAATTTTGGCACCATTGACATGCACCAAAGCTGAAATCTTCCCTGGGATAAACGACAAAGATCAGATTTGAATTCTGATGGTGAACAAAGGTCAAACACAAATAATTATGTACCATTCACCCAACAACTCCAATTATGCTTCAATAAGATTCAAAGACTCCACTAGGGGATGAGATCCATTGACAGAGACATGGAAGGACATCATGGGAAAACCAAGTATCAAAGCTTTAGTTTTTTCCAAGAGATCTTATTATTTTTAATCATTTACCTCTTGTCTTTTCCTGAGCAAGTTAAAATTATTTTCCTTTACCAGTTTTATTTGAATGAAGACTACATATCTATACTCGACTCTCCTTTAAAAGTTGTATATCATTCTTTTGAAGCTGTAAATACACCTCCTTTTTGTATTGGTGATCCTGAACACGATCTTAATGATAACCATAGCCAAGCTAGTGAACCTCTATATACTAAAGATGATATACGATATGATGTACCTGATTCTACACTTACCAAGACCACCGACAGATACAGGCCTTTGAAACTACCTTCTATACTTCATGACTTTCCAGCAAATCATTATAGACACCTACCCGTGTTCGATGGTGAACTTGAGAAGATTTCAACTGAAAAACATGTCAAGGCTTTTGAGCATTTTGAAGACCTCTTTGAAATTGAACATGATGATGTTTTAATGAGAGCCTTTTCCTAGTCACTACAAGGAGAGATCAAAGAGTGGTTTAGACATTACAACCCTGTACCATCAACTCATGGGAGGAATTTAAGAATGTCTTTTTGAAATTTTGGGGCAAGAAGAAATATTTGGATCTACATCTTATAGAGTTTTATGCCATGAATAGGCAGAGAAATGAAATTGTCTCTACATTCAGTAGGAGGTTTTCCAGTCTTTATTACAACTTCCCAAGGAAATTCAACCCAATGAAGTTGCTTCCATGCTCCATTACGCAATAGTATTTCATCCAGATTTGTCTTTCCTTCTGATGGAAAGAAGGTCTAATACCTTACAACAGATGTTTGATGATTCCCAAGAAGTGGAAGACAATCTTCAAGTGTGTCATAGGCTGCAAAATCAGAATTTAGAGAGTGTTGCAAATACAGATAACGATGGTGTAACATAATAACATGAGATTGTGCATAAACAAGAAGCTGATTTACATCCTGCTATTTTTCAACATGAGCAGAAAAATGATTGTTCCATGCATTTTTTTGAAGTTTTCGATGATGACATTGTTGCAGAAGATAAAGATCAACCTACTGAAGATCAAGTTGATGTACCAAGATTTTTCCTTGTGGATGATATTGCAAATCTAGTTGACTTGCCCAAATATGATGAATACAATGATAATCATGAGATTGATTTTTCAGAGCAGCCAATTGCATTTTATCCATCAGGAAGTGTTCAGTTTCCGCAGTATAAGGAAAAAATTCAGCCTGCATGTTTCAGTTGGGAAAATGATGAAGAACATGAGGAAAGTACTGAATGGGGTGAACATAATACTCTACCCCTGTGCTTTTTTTCATTTCAATTATTGAAGGAGAATTTTCATAGTGTTATAGGTCAATAGTTCTAGAGTTATTCCAGTGAACATGGAGAAGAAAATAAGTTCATCGATGAAAATTACCTGCCTTTGTGCCTCACTTCATTTGAATTGTTAAAAGAAAATTTCAAAATCACCACTAAAACAAAGGGGTGTGAGCTAGTGCAAGATAATATAACCTCATTGGAACAAATTGATAAAAAATTGCAGCCGCCTTCTCATGTGTTTCATGACCCTGTAGCATGCTATATGGAGTGTTTCAACAGTCATAATTTGTAGCATATGATGAGTTGTAAGGTTGGAAATGAAGATGATGTCCAATTAGTGCTAAAAAGAACAATATCCTCGTTGTCAACATATCTTTTATTACAACAATATAATGCAGATATCCAGACCTCCTATGACAACTTATTGAGTAAATCACATGAAAGAAAAGATGCAGGTGAGGGGTAAATTTATGGCACATAAATCACCTGAAGAAGTATGTGCAAGTAGAATATACACATGAACAATCCATGCATGAGAACTAGATTGTAGACTGCTTTGGGAATCAACGAAACATCCATGATTTTTATGACCCTATAGATGAATATATGGAAGGATTATTCAATTTAAATTCACAACCATGCCTCCACTGTGAGAAACAAAAGTATTATAAGTTACCCTTGTCATCACATGTTCTGGGGTCAATTCTATCCAAGCAAAATCAAGTAGTCAATTTTTGTGAGAAGATACTTGATTGGCTTTATTGGAAATCTG
Source organism: Picea sitchensis (assembly GCA_010110895.2). Classification (NCBI taxonomy): domain Eukaryota; kingdom Viridiplantae; phylum Streptophyta; class Pinopsida; order Pinales; family Pinaceae; genus Picea; species Picea sitchensis. The sequence goes on from SNQJ01S0037737.1 coordinate 46,995, forward strand.
AAATTACTTGATTCAACAAATTTCCTTACAACTTAGAGTAGGTAGGAGTGTGAATAATCTCAGCATGGCGAGTATCTCTTTCAACATTTTTTCATTTTGTAGTTTTATTTTGGTTTTGGTTCAGTTGCAGAATAAGTTTATGGTGGAATTGATTAGGTTTGGATTTCAATCAGATTGGTTTCAGGTCAACAAGAGAGCAGGTTATAAGTTACAGTTGGAAAGTTGAGTTTGGGAGAAACCCAATCGATAGGCACATGGTCTATGAGTTCTTTGCTACCTCACTGGGAGGATACAATCTCCATTGGAGCTAGCTATTAACACCATGATTTTCAAGGAAAAGAGTCAATAGTGTAAAGTCCATCATGTCCAATTTATAATGGTTCACTTTTCTAAGTCTTGAATCACATTAAAAAGTGGGAAATTATGTGCTAATGTCGAGTCATAGGTTAGGGTAAAAATTATGTCAAAAGGTATTATGGTTTATGATCAACTTTCATGAGGTCAGAGAAGGAAAAATCATGACACTCGATATCATTTGTACCATTTCAAACTTTAAAGTGTACCCACTGCGCAAATCGTTAACTTGCCTTGAAACGTCTTGTCACTATGGATAACCAAATTTACTTCATTTGAGATAAACCCTTGCTATCCTTGTTGTTGCACCGAGTTTCCTGCTGCTTTCATTTTCTGCACACTTCGCAAAGGGTTACTGCTCTCATTTGCTACGCATAGGATTGTCTTGCGCACATGATATAGGGCGTGTTGCACAAATGACTGGTTTAGTGGTCAACTTCAAGATCATTTTCTGACCAACTGGAGAGGAATTTTTAAAATCCTAGAGAGGTTTTTGTCAAGGATAGACCATATAATAAAAACCTCTCATATTTTCAACACGTGTCATAGTTTGGGAGATTCAAATGAATCTTTACAACCCATTTTTATAGATTTAATAATTCAATGTTTTGGTCATAATCTTTGGGCGCAGATCCCAAGAGATTGGAGAGGAATTTTAGAAAACTAAGAGAGGTTTTTCTCAAGCAGAAGTTCACCTACAAAAAACTCTCTCAGTTTTGAAAAATATATTTTTATTTTGGATATATGATATCATATTTGACCCCTATTTTTCCAGTATGCTGCGCAGTCTGCTGCGTTTTTACTGTAGGTTACCGTTGCGCAACAGACTTGCTGCACAACTGTGACAGAGCTTCTAGAATGCCTCCATATCAGAAAGGAAGGGTTGGAAAGTGTGGCATATCATCTACAACGAATACCAGAGTTCAAAGATCATTAGGATATGGTTTCAAAAGTGGATTTATCTATTATTATCTTGTAATCAATGAGTCAACTTTGACTCCTCTTTTTCAGTAGTTATTTCATATTTTGTTGCCAAGAGACTTGTAACTATTTCTTAATTTAGGAAGGCTGCTAGGATTCAAATTGGGTAGCATAGGAAGATATTTTTGTATATATTTCATGAAGCTATGAGAGATAATAGGGGGGAGTTAGCAGAAGTATAGATATTTTTATCTTCAATGTAATTTTCTGGATCTAATAAAAATACAAATGCAGAAGTCCTGAAATCCTTATGAAAAAGATTCTAATGGTGGTGTTCTAAAGATTGTTCTCTCATATTTGTATTTATTCCTTGTGTACTTACTTTCATATGCACTTTTCCTCTATTTAAACTGGATATTCAAAGGTCTAGAATTCATCAAATGGTGCTCCAGACTTAAATGATTTAAACTCTATTTATTCTTCTTAACTAAGGTCATAATTCATCTTTTATGGTACTATGATTATGTTATGTGTTTCTGTTCCTCTTTCAACCTACTTAATCAAACTCAAAATTGAAATTTCATTACCTCATTTAGCCTTTGTTCCTCTAGGAAGTTATACCCACCATGCATTGTTTTCTTTTGTTTTCAGGGGTTGACTCCATATCCCTAGAGATACTATACCTCTTTGCCAACAAACCTTGAAAAAAATATCTCAAACATCTAAATCTAGCCATTAGTTCAAAGAAATATGTCTCTCAGAGATTAAGTCTCAGAGAGAGCCCTCTCTAGATTGGAAAGGCTAGTTTCCAGTCTTAAAGTTGGTTTGTAAGTTACCTTTGTAGATTGTTTATTCAACCCAACAATTTACTCAGTGATAACACATGCAAAAACTGGAGGTGTATGAAGACGAATAATTTTTATATTGGTAGTGAAAAAACATTGTCGAAAGCGCGAGCACTTATTATGGGTGTTTGATTATTATCCGGTGGTGAGATGATCTACACACTTTTTTTCTATTTTTTTTTTCTAAGATATATATCTATTAAAATGTAACTCATTTTCATGTTTTTAATCACAAAGGTCAACATGCTAGAGGGGGTTCTCGAAAAGAATATTGGTCAAATTGAAGGAAACTAAGTTAATGATAATATACATGTTGACAACAACATTGATTAAGACCAAAATATTATGGAACAAAATGATAATGATATATTACTAGTGAATGATAGGATACATAGTTTGATTCATGACAACTTTGTACCTATGGATGATAATGCACCATGGATCAATGTTGTCTGGAACATGAGCGTTTTAGGGAGAAGGAGCGTCAAGAGCATCATTTTCCAAAAATCCTCAGGAGGAGAACGTGTTGGGAGCCTTTGTTATATATATATATATATATATATATAACGTTTATTTAAAAAAAAACCATGCAAAAAGACAATCTAGTTGCAATATATATGGAAATATGCATATTTGTGCTAGTTGATGAGTACTAAATTATTATGAAGTTATAAATTCCATCCATAGTATATTAATGATTATATTGAAACTTCAAAAGAAAACATTATGAATAAACAAGTAAGAACATTTAAATGACAAACATAAATGACAAGCAATGTTCCACCATCACTTATATTGGGATCCACATCATTAGTATTATCATTCATACTTTGCCTCTTGTCTATCCTTTTCTTCTACCTCGATCCTCTAGGGACATCAGTTGACACCATCCAATTTTGATGAAACTAGCTAATCCTATACTTAAATTATGATGTAAAAGGCTTAACATGCATAATCACCGACTCTTGTTTGAGTGAAGGGTACATTTTTGCTAAGGCCATGACAAATGAGTTTAATAATCAACACCACCAACATTGGGGTACGTAAAGGGCTTGGTTCTCTTGATTAAATGATAATCACATACCCTCATACGTGATAGAATCCAATGAAAATGTTGCAATCCCATCAATCCCATCAATCCTAAAAATTATAAGTCTGCCGAATTTTGAATGGGATATGAAATTCTACTTTCTCCATATGAAGTCTGATAAGGTTGGAACCACTCTCACACATCCTTAAAAAATTAATGGTAGCGTTAAAAATTTAAGTAAAAGTTGACATTAGGATAAAAATCAAAGATAAAGGAAATGCCAACTTTTACTTTAAGAATTTAACATTACCATTAGGGAGCGTCAAGAGAGCGTCCCAAAACTATTCAGAGCATGTTCCCTATTTTTGGAAGTGCGCTACCTGGATGCTCCCACTATTCAGCATGTTCCCTATTTTGAAGTGCGCTACTCCTCGATGCTCCCACCTCATCAGGCTCTCATCTTTGGGAGATGAGGGTGTGGTTCTCCGCTTCTAACATGCTCCGTAGATCGGGAGCCGAGGGTGGGTAACTCCCATAACCCCCTCATAAGGGATGAATACTACTTGGGAGCCGAGGGGGGGGGGGTGTGGCACTCCCCATAACCCTGCTATGGATGACGATGATGATAAGATTCATGATAATCCTTTTACTCATATAACAAATAAATCCACTTATATGAAGGGTTATGGGCAAGTCTTTTGTTCACCATTCTGTTGTTGGTGAACTTGAAGGTTTTGAGTGTTGTTTCAAACTGATCCTAAGGTATAAAATGCTTTATAAATGTTTAAGTTCATGATCATTTTCATTCATTGTAATAAGGATGTAACCTTTAGTATTTGAAAAAAATAATTTTGTTTGTTTGTTTGTTGTAGATCGATAGTTGTTATTCTCCTTCAAGAGTCGAATACTTTGCTAATATAGTTCCCAACTTGACGAGAACCCGTTAGAGTTATAGTTTTTTCAAAGGTTGCATTTAGTGGCTATTTTTATCCATATTTTGAAAGATGGGCTACTGGTAGTTTTTTTTTCTTCCAGGGTTAAAATTACCACATTTTGTAACCATGGCCTTAACAACATTGTAATGTTGTCGAAAAAAACTTTAAAATCAACTCCAAATCAACAAGTGGAGCTATTAACAATTTTATTTATTTTCAAGCTTAAAATTACAACTTCTTTGAAATGTCTAGACTTGACAACTGATACTGTTGCTACCAAAACTTTAAAATCAATCCCTGAATTGAAAAATGGTGTTCCCACCAACACCCTCCCTTTTTAAGGATAAAATTTCATTTTTTTTGAAATAGTGGCCTTGACAACCAATACCATTGAAACCAAAATCATAAGACCAACCCTCAAATCGAAAAGAGGTGCTATCAATGGCACTCTCTTTCTTTTTTGAGCTTAAAATTGTAACATATATACATCAAGGCTCAAAAGTCGAACATTGTTGCAAACGAAATTATAAAAAAGAAAAAAAATATATAAAAAGAAGAGAAACACTCTAGAAAAACGAGAAAAATGATTTTCTTTTAAAAAAAAAACAAAAAAAAAACATAACAATTAAAGAACTAACATATTTTTTAAGAAAGAAAAATATGTTTTTTATTTTTATTTCTAAATATGGAACAACAAAAATTAAAAGAAAACACACACACACACACATGATGATGACGATGATGATTAATGTCTACTGAGACCAATTGGTCTATCGAACCTTAAGAAGTATTGATTTAAAACATTGTTTTACAGTCTGAAGGTCAACCTCACGATGATATGAATCCCCCTCTTTTTTTAGAGAGGTAGTACTCCTCTTTTTCTTATAAACTTATAATAAAATCTAAGAAGGACCAGATTCTATAAAAACTAACATTCTTTTCCAAATCAATATTTGAGATAGGGACCAAATATCTTAAAAAAAAACAATATATACACAATATTTTACAACATGGATAAAGCAAGTATGATAAATAAAAGGTTGACATTTCCATCACAACATTTATCAAGACAATAAAAATATATCCATAGTAAAGAGACAAGAAAGATGGACAGTGCATATAAAAGAACTTTAAATGATCATTCCATTAAACACCAAAAATATTATGATGGATAAAACATTTGGAAACTCAAGCTTCAAGTCAAAATATTGGAGGATACAATAATGTAGTATCCTAAGTAGTTCTCTCAGAGTCTCAAAAATAAAATAAGTCTTTAAATGCAAATTAAATGTCTTTAAAGAAAAAATATGTGTTTTCCCTTCAAGGAGAACTGGAATTGGCTCCCTCGGACCATAAAATGAAAATACCTGGAAGATGAGAGAAAAAAAATCAAGGGTCAGCTTGGTTTTCATAGAATACTGAGAAATAAAGGCAATGTGACAGATGACTTTAGAAGAAAAAGATGAAAAAAAGAGAACAAGGTTGTTGCTTGACTCACTGTGATGGAAAGTGCTCGTAACCTTTACTTTCTTGCAACTGATTCCTTTATAGGTGTATGTTTTGGTTGAGGTGGCATAACCACTATAACTACTTCTTGATTTTCTAGTTCAATAATTATGATTAATGCCTTTTTCAACCACTCCTCAATGTATTCCCTTAAAGGTGCCACAATAATTTCATGCATAGTTTTAATTTCAAATAGTTGATTTTCAAATTCCCCCAGATCCATTTTCGATGATGCAACGTGTCCTCCACTTCATAATTCATGTTGATATACTGAACTAACCTTTTTTCAACTTCATCTTCAGAAAAATCTATAGTTTCGGTAAATTTGTTTTCCCAAGCAACTTTTAATGCATTATGATGCCAGAGTATCCTTGGGCTCGGGCATTCCGAATCACCCAAAAATATTTCCATTCTACAAATAGGAAATAAGTCGAATAAGGACTATGTTAGTGGTCCATTTTATTTAGTTAGTTTGTTGTAAATTCAAAATGTTGATTACTCCTGCAACTATGCTTGCTATGTTGAAAATTGTGTTGAAACTCGTGTTGACACTGCCACATATAATGGAATTTTACAAGTGTCGTGCTGAAACTGCCATGTATAATGAAATTTTACAAGTGTCGCGATGAAACTCGTGCTAAAATTTCCACATATAGATAAATTTTACAAGTGTCATGCTAAAACTCGTGCTGAAACTCATGCTGAAACTCATGCGTATAGTGAAATTCTACAAGTGTCACGATATTTGTTCGGTTGCAACAATGTGGCCGCACATATTTGATTTTTCCACACTGGTATGCATTCATGATGAGTCACAAATACCATTAGGTAAAATAACTCGCGGCTAAATGACAAAGCGTGACCAAAGGGAGAAAGGAAGTTGAGGCAGTCTGGAAGATAGAGAGAAGGTTTGGGTAACGACTCATTCTTAGAGGGAAGACAAATTGTTTCAAAGCCGATGAGGAGTTTTAAAAAGAAATGGAGTGCAATTTTGAAAGGGTTGGTGAACCACGAAGTAAGGGAATCGTAGAATATGGATTGGAGAGAAAGATTTCAGGTTGGGTGAGCACGCAGGAAGGGAGAAACAAAATCTCATCCCATACACGCATACCATTACCCTCTAGATGATTTCGTAGTGGTTTTCAACCACACAAGCAACAATTCATGGTTTTCTTTTAACCCAGGCTCGATTTAATATAGAAAATATGTTCTCTGCATTGAATTAATAAACAAATGGTATTAAAATTCGTGGGTTTTTCTAATGTTTCAGTTTCCAATAGATTTCCTTATTATTTGGCAAAAGTATTTCTGTTTTTATTTTCTATTGTGTATTCTGTAGCAGGGTGTGTGTTGTAACTGTTTGTGTGTTCCATCATATATAAATTTGCATAATTTGGTATCAGAGACCGGTTCTTCTATGGGATTAACATTTAATCTGCTTATGTGAGACAAGGTACATAATACATGTTCGTGGTGGTTACTTAGCAAGAGTGCTGAAAGTCAAGTGGGGTTACATAACCAGTGTGAGGTCTATGGATGTTGGTGAGACACCTACAACTTGGAGGAATTCCATCACGAAGGAGAGGAGCATGAAGAGGAGGTGCAGGAAATCAAGAACTTGAAGATTTGAGATGAAGAATAGAGGAATTGGAGAACTGTAGGAATGGAGATGATAAAGTATACCCAAAGCTAGAAGAAGAAATTGAAGACGAACAAGATGGTGATGAAGAGACCCAACAACTAGGCTAATTTCATATTTAAATAACATGGGTAGTGAAAAGGTTGAAGTTTCCTTTTATGATGGTAGTCTGAGAGCCGATGTTCTCATTGAATGGATTGGAGAACTCGAAAGATATTTCAAGTATGAAAATTTTCAGGATCCAAATTGTGTAAGATTTATTATTACAAAACTGAAATACCATGAAACACTATGGTGGGATTTGTTGTAGAAATATAGAGTGAATAATCGGCTGGAGAAAATTAGAACTTGGAAGAAAATGGTTACCAATATTAAAGATAAATTTCTTCTTGTTGATTACCAACATAATTTTTCCGAAAAGTCTAGAACTTCAGACAAAGGGAGACATCTGTTCGCAAATATACTGAAGAGTTCTTTAGGCTGTCACTCAGAGTAGGCCTCAAAGAACCAAACTTCCAACGAGTTGCAAGGTATGTAAATGGGTTGAAGTATTTTATTCAAGATGAAATGAGCACACACTATTTCCACATTGTTGATGAAGCTTATCAAGTTGCCCCGAAGGTAGAAGAAAATTTTGAGAGGAAAACACAACCTAGAGGTAGAGAAAGAAGTTTTAAAGGATGAGGTAACACAGGTACTGCTAAAGGCAATGAAAAGGAAGAATAATCTACTAGTGGTCAAGGTGGTAGAGGAGGAAATGGAGCTGGTGGAGGCAGAGAATTCAGAAGAGGAAAGAGCATGTATGTAATTACTTGTTATAATTGTGGTGTAAAGGGACACACGAAGTATGCATGTCTAGAAAGGAAAACTTTAGGGAGGAGAGGTAAAGTACAGGAACAAATCACACAGGTTGAATAAGATTCAATAGTTGGAGAAAATGTGACTGCTCTTCAACAAGAAAAAGGTGAGAATTTGTTGTTCCGGAGAGTGTTGCTTAAATCTGAACAAAAAGAGGCAAAGGAACATAAACAATGAAAGAAAGTTTTTAGAACAAAATGTAAGGTTCAAGGAGAATGTTGTAACCTGATTATAGATGGAGGAAGTATACAAATTTTTTTATCCACTGAAGTCATGAATAAGATGAACTTGACAAGGTTGAATCGTCCGAACCCTTATCGTGTTTCTTGGTTGAACAAAGGACAACATGTGAATGTGACTGAGAAAAACTTATTGTATTTTCAAATAGGGAGTTTTCAGGAGCAAGTGTTATGTGATGTGATTGAGATGGATGCATGCCGCATACTGTTAGGAAGACCATGGTTGTTTTATCGACAAGTTCATCATGATGGTAAGGAAAACACATATGAGTTCAAGAAAGATGGGAAACGATATAAATTAAAACCAATGCAGGAGGATACATTAGCAACAACACGAAATTGTGCTGATACAAACACAAGTAGCAGTAGAATCATGCTGTGTTTTCCTAAAGAATTTTTACAAGAAGAAAGAAAATCAACATTCTGTTTAGCAATGATTCCGAAAGAAGTGAAAAGTGTAGAGAAGTCAAATGTTGTACCTATGGAAATAAAGTTGTTGTTTGATGAATTTAAGGAGATTATTGCTAATGATATGCCAAAAGGATTGCCTCCAGTGAGAAGTATTTCTCATCAAATTGATTTAATGCCCAGATAAATTTTACCTAATAAAGCACCTTATAGGATGACTCCTGTAGAGATTTAAGAAGTGAATAGACAAATGCAGGAATTTTTTGACCGAGGGTTGATTCGTGAGAATTTGAGTCCTTGCTCAGTACTAACAATATTGACACCCAATAAAATAGGGGAGTGGTGAATGTGTACTGACTCGCATGCTGTAAACAAGATCACTATCAAGTATAGATTTCCACTGTCGAGAATGGATGATATAATGGACTATTTGAGTGGTTTAGAATAATTTTAAAAAATTGATTTGAAGAGTGGTTATCACCAAATTCGAATCAGAGAAGTTGACAAATGGAAGACAACATTCAAGATGAAATATGGAATGTTTGAATGGTTGGTAATGCCATTCGGGTTAACTAATGCGCCCATCACGTTCATGAGATTGATGAATGAAGTATTGAATCCATTTTTGGGTAAGTTTGTGGTTGTATATTTGGATGATATACTGATTTTTAGCAGGAGAAAAAAAGGCATTTTGAGCATGTGAGAGCAATGTTACATCGCTTGAAAGAATATAAACTATTGATAAACTTGAAAAAGTGTACATTCATGCAGTGAGAGTTAGTGTACCTGAGTTTTGTGGTTTCAAAGGAAGGAATGAAAATGGATCCTAAGATAGTGAAGGCTATATTTGAATGGCCAACACCAAGATGCACACTCGATGTGAGGAGTTTCCATTGATTGGCAGGCTTTTACCGGAAATTTATTAGGAACTTTAGCCAAATATGTGCGCCTCTTACATAATGTATAAAGAAAGCAGTGTTCCAGTGGACTCCAAAAACAAAGAAGTCATTGGAAGAATTGAAGAAGAGAGTAACAACATAACCAATATTAGCATTACCAGATTTTAATAAAGTGTTTTAGGTTGATTGTGATGCTAGTGGAACAACAGTCGGAGCAGTGATAAGTCAAGAGGGTACACCCATTCCATTTTTCAACGAGAATTTGAACGAGTTCATAAAGAAGTACTCTATTTATGATCAATAATTTTATGCTATTGTGAAAGCTTTCAAAAAAGGGCAACATTATCTACTGCCGAAAGAGTTTGTCTTGTTCAAGGATCACAAAGCTCTGCAATACATTACCAACCAAGGTAAGTTGAATCAAAATCATATTAAATGGGTAGAATTCTTTCAAAGTTAATATTTTGTGCTGAAACACAGGTCTGAGAAGTCTAATAAGGTAGCTGATGCATTAAGTCGGAGGATAGCATTACTCAATACCATGTTGGTAGAAGTGGTAAGCCTGGACTTTCTAAAGATATTGTATGAAGAAGATGCATATTTCTCAGAATCTTGGAAGGCGTGTAAGCATCCTTGGAGTTTAGATAGAACCGTGTATCTAGACTACCATATACAAGAGGAGTTTTTTTTTAAAAACTAGCATTTGTGTATTCCCAGAAGTTCCATACGGCTGGATGTCATTAAAGAATTACATAGTGTTGGTTTAGGAGGACATTTTGGCGTTGATAAAACCATAGAATTGGTGAAGGAGAGGTACTTTTGGCCTAGCTTTAACAAGGATGTTCGAAATTTGGTGGAAGGTTGCAGGATCTGTCAACTAGCCAAAGGAAAAAGTCAGAACACGTGACTCTATACTCCATTTCTAGTACCCAAAATAACTTGGGAGGATATCAGTATGGATTTTGTCTTAAGATTTCCAATGACTTGAATAAAACATGATTCAACAATGGTAGTTTTTGATAGGTTTTCGAAAATGACACACTTCATAGTATGTAAAAAGACTAGTGATGCTAGTGAGGTAGCATCATTGTTTTACCAAGAGGTGGTTAGATTGCATGGACTACCACAAAGTATTACTTCAGATCATGATACCATATTTATTGGGCATTTTTGGTTGACATTTTGGAAAAAATTAGGCTTAGATTTTTTATATAGGTTGACATATTATCCTCAAATGGATGGTTAGACATAAGTAGTGAACACGATTCTAGGAAATGCTTTGAGAATTTTCAGTGGAGAGAATCCTAGTGAATGGGATTTGGCATTAGCCCACGCTGAATTCACATATAATGATTCAGTGAATAGGTCTACAAGAAAGAGTCCATTTCATATTGTTTATGGATGGTTTCCAAAAGGTGTGGAAAATTTGGTTTCATTATCAGATTTGGAAGGCAAGAAGAGTGCTGATGCAAATGATTTTGTAGACAATATGCATGAATTACAAAAACAAGTAAAGAAGAAATTGCAGACCAACAATGACAATTATAAACAAAGAGCAGATCAACATAGGAGACATAAGGTATTCTAAGAGGGTGATATGGTCATGGCTAACTTGAGGAAGGAGTGATTTTCTCGAGGTACATACAACAAACTCAAGTACAAGAAGATAGGTCCATGTCGAATTCTGAAAAAGATCTCTGATAATTCTTATCGGTTGGAAATTCCGGAGAAATTTGACACATATCCTACATTCAATGTTTTTGAACTCTACAAGTTTCATGAAAGGGAAAAAAAAAACAAATGAAGGTACCCTTAGCGAATGGGAACAACACCTACCAATTAAGCCAGAGGAGCAAATTGAAGAAATTCTTGCTACAAGACTTGGTAAGAAGTTTGATTGGGCAATTATCTAGTACATAAGTAAAATATGAAGATGAGGAAAAATAAATTACCCTATTGCGTTCATTACCTAAATCTTGGGATCATTTATTCAAATCTATGTGGCTTAGCACAAAAAACGCCATTGATTATGATATTGTTGTGGGATCCTTGTTGTCTGAGGAGATGAGGTGAAAATCCAATTAAGAAACCTCAACATTAGAAGTAATGGTGGCTAGATGTCAATCCAAAGAAAGAGGGCATAATTAGAGAGGTACATCAAGATCTAAGTCAAAAGGAAAGAAGAGTAAGCTAAAATGTGGTACTGTGGAAAATCTGGGCATCTCAAGAAAGATTGCTGGAAACGACAACAAGCATACAAAGAGGACTCCACAAAGGAAGTAAAGGAAGTAAATCCAGCTGAAACAAGTTCAGTTACATGTTAAGAACCAAATATCAATATAGCATAGAAAAACCTTAGAATAAGTACTCAACGCCTTGGAAAAGAGAGAAATTAAGATAATAAGCCTCTTCGAGGGGGCAACCTCCTTGTGCCCACATAAATGTACAATTACAAGATGATTCCAAATGAAAATGTCTCCTTGGTATATATAGGAGACTAGGAGGTATAATTACAACTAATGGACTAAA
>SNQJ01S0037737.1:59167-70654 GCA_010110895.2 Picea sitchensis
CTCTTCTGGGCATAAGGGTATCTGTATGGCCTGATGTTAGGAGGAACACTCCCAAGAATTAGGTGAATATCATGATCATGATTTCGAGTGGGTGGAAGACCTTTGGGAATATCTCCAAATACTTTGGAATGCTTATCAATGATCCCTTGGAGATATAGAGGAATAGATGGCTTAGATGTTTGAAAATCTAGTGAGCATAGTTGTGCAATAACACCTTGATGCCTCTTTTTCAATAATTTTGTCATGCCATTAGAGCTTATCACCTTACTGGGTTTCCTGTGATACCTCTTAACTCAATTTCTTTTCCTTCCAATGAAAATTTCATGAAAAGTTCTTGAAAATTAAAAGCCACCGTTCTTAATGATTGTAATCATTGGATTCCTAGTACAACATCAACACCACCCGTGGGTATAGAAATCATTGGACTATTCATTACATATTCCCCCATAGTAAAATTGATCTTATTGCATTTTCCTGAGCAATTGATAGTTCCTCCATCTGCAATCATTACTTGAAACTCTGGTGCTGGATATACAAATCAATTGAGATCTTTGGCTGATTTATAGTGAATGAAATTATGAGTACCGCCATAATCAATTAGGACCATTACCTTTTTCTTTTTGATATATCCTTCGATATTGAGTGTTTGAGGAGTGCTAATTCTAGCCAATGAATTACACAATATCGTGGGAGTCAACTCTTCAGACAAAATTGCTTCTACATTTTCATCTTGAGATGGTTCTTGTTCTTCTTCCTCTTCACAATCTATGTAGAATAATTTCTTCTCACCACAGTTATGTCTCTTACTATACTTGCTATCAAAATTAAATAATAAACCTTTTTCTTTTCTTTCCTCCAATTGTTGAGGTGTCAACCTTGTAGGTTGAGGTGTTTTAAAAGAAGGAACATTATTCTCTCTATAGCTGTTAGGATTGGTCCTTCTAGTAGCCATAGCCATATTTTTACTTTCAACATTTCTTTCCACCCTGAATGCATTCTCCAATGATTTGGGTTCCCAAAGGCAAACCTCATGTTGAATGTTATCCTTTAAAATTCCTATGAATACATCAATAAAGTGCTCATATGGAATATCTGTTACCTTTATATTCAATCTTTGGAAGTTCTCAATGTGATCTGTAACTGAACCCTTTTGCTTGAGATTTATCAATTGGCTAAAGAAGGTATTGCTTCTTGTATCCTCATAGTGTGCTATCATTTCTTCCATGAAAATTTTCCAAGTGACAAGTGGTTTGAGAGAACAAAGCCATCGATACCATACAAATTGATTGGGTTCTAAATATAAAGAAGCAATTCGTAGCTTTTGTGTATGTGGCACATTATGTAGATCAAAGAATTGCTCCATCTGAAGTATCCATGTGATTGGGTCCTTGCCATCAAACTTCCTCATATCGATATTAGGAACATGGCTGGTCTTCAACCCAAAGTTGGAGTTTCTCCATTCTTTATTCACCTTCCTTGTGTCCTCATCATGAATTTCATGGGATACATTTTCACTTTTAGGTGTCCTCTCTATTAGGAATTTTTTCAATCCTTCCATGATCTCCCCTTTTAAACCCTCCATCATCTCTTGTAGTTCATCTTTTGTTACTGTATTCTTTTGTAAATCATTTATGTCCCTACACATTTCTTCACCTTCATCAAGAGTCCATGTAGGATTGTCTGGAGGCTTATTTGGTGTATAAGTTCCCTTTTTGAGTGGCATGTTGTCCATGTATCACTTTTGAACCTTGATTTTGAGGTGGTTCTGCTAGACAATCTTTCTTCTGTTGTATCTCCAAAGTTTCGGCCCTTCTGGGTATGAAACTTTATTTTTTGTAGTTCTCTGATATTTCTTCTCTGCAATGCCATAGGTTTGATCAAAATTGGATGTGCCAAGTGGAATTTACGGTAACTTCCCCACAACTTGCTGATTTTTGGCCTTCCTAGGAGATCTCACTTGTATATCGTTCCCCTCACAAAATAATTGTTATAAAATTCTGAAACTCATACCAAAAATATTACAGATTGTCCACTATCTAATGCAACTAGTCTCACTCAATTTGGATACTCTAGGAATAAGTTATGATTGTTTTACCTGGAACACCTTCTTGAGACTAGTCAATAGGACTAGTCATATACCCTATCTTCCACAGGGTGTATATACAAATTTAAGATGACCCAAAAGATGAAAATTTTACCACAGATACCTTACTAGTTTCTATTAATATCCTATGGAGTTCAGGGTCTGAAATGTTACAGATAATTTTTTATAGCGAAAAGTCCGCAATCACTCAATTCAAGATGATTCCAAAACCCTATCTTGCACGGGCTGTATCTCTGAAAGTATAAGGCCTTAGGAGATGAAATTTTAACCCAACGTACCTTGATCCGTCTACTAAATATCCTCCAAGCCGTTCCTTTTGAAACATTTTATAAAAAAAGTTATAGCAAAAATTACAAGGTGTCTCAGATGTAGCAACGAAACCTCAAGACCTTGAGCTCTGATACCATATGTTAAGAACCAAATATCAATATAGCATAGAAAAACCTCAGAATAAGTACTCAATGCCTTGAAAAAGAGATAAATTAAGATAATAAGCCTCTTCAAGGGGGCAACCTCCTTATGCCCACATAAATGTACAATTACAAGATCATTCCAAATGAAAATGTCTCCTTGGTATATATAGGAGACTAGGAGTTATAATTACAACTAATGGACAAAAGCTGACATAAATAAAATAACATTACTAATGTAATATGCCCAAATTAAGTGGTGATGAGCCATTATTTAGGGCTTAACATTATAGTAGATAAGGTATTGTCTATTTGTAATGTTTCACAACATGATCATCATTGATTGTTTGAATTATGTGTCCAATCATATGTGTCTTCATATAAATTGGTTCTCAACTTAGCAATCTATTGATGACGGTGTTGTTTTCACGAAAATGATATTTCTTGTAAAATTGTTGGGATTGGTAGCATTGAGGTTTAAATGGATGATGGTACTGTAAGAATGTTAACAAATGTGAGGCATGTACCTGAACTTATAAAGAACCTAATACCTTTGGGAGTTATAGATTATGGTGGTTATAAATGTACAATTCAAGGTGAAGTACTAAAGGTGTCAAAAGGCATATTAGTAGTTATGAAGGATAAAAAGATTGGGAATCTTTATGAGCTAGAAGGAAGAACTAAATCAAATCAAATAGCGGTAGTATATGAAGGTGCAACTGACTCTACTCATTTATGGAATCAACGTTTGGGTCATATTAGCAATAAAGTGCTTAAGGTACCGGTAGATCATAAGTTACTTCCAAGCTTAAAATATTTGAATTTGAATTTATGAAAACATTGTGTTTATGGAAAATTGTGTAGACAAAAGTTTAAAACAAGAAGACATGTAGTAAAGGTATCCTTGATTATATCCATTCAGACATATGGGGACCGTCTCCTATAGTTTCTTTTGAAGGATCATCATATTTTGTAACATTTATAGATGATTACTCTAGAAAGGTGTGGATTTATTTACTTAAAAGAAAAGTTGATTGTTTAATGCTTTTAAGCAATTTAGAGCTTTGGTTGAAAAGAGCCCTGGTAGGTCAATCAAATGTTTGAGAATTGATAATGGAGGTGAGTTTACCTCTAAGGAATTTTAAAATTATTGCATGGAAGTTGGGATTGAAAGACATATAACCATTGTTTATACTCCTCAAAAAAATGGTGTTGTTGAATGCATGAATATGACTCTTCTAGAGAGAGCAAGGAGCATGCTCAATAATGCCAAGTTGTAGAAGGAATTGTGGGAATAAGTAGTGTTTACAACATGCTATCTAGTAAATCGATCACTATCATCTGCAATAGACTGTATGATTCCAAAAGTGGTGTGGATAGGTCGCCCTTGTGATTATTCAAATCTTAAATTTTTTGGTTGTAAGGCCTATGTTCTTATTCCTAAGGATCAACGTTCTAAGTCAAATCCAAAATTAAAAAGTTTTATCTTTGTTGGGTATGGTGATGGAGTTACGGGATATAGATTGTGGGATCCTATTGCCCACAAAATCACCATTAACAGAGATGTCATATTTGATGAATTGTCACTCATGAAATCAGATGTAGATGTCAAAGTGAAACATGTAGAAGTACCATAAACTCAACAAATTCAGTAGGAGACTTGATCATCTACATGAGAGAAGGAGCATGAAGATGTTCATGAACAAGATCATGCAGAAGAAGATGATGATACAAAACATTTCCAAGAAATTGAGGAAATACCCAACAATCGCTACAAAGATATACACGGGTAAGAAATTTTCCTAAGAGGTATGATGATTATACTACATATGTAGCTTTGATTTCTAATGATGGAGAACCTAGTTGTTATCAAGAAGAAATGGAGGTAACTTAAAGTTCCAAATGGAAAAAATCTATGAAAGAAGAAATGGTTGCCTTAGAGATAAATGAAACACAGGACCTGGTAGAACTTCCAAATGACAGGAAGGTTATCAGTTGCAAGTGGGTTTACAAGATGTAAATGGGCGCTGATGATAAAGTTGAAAGGTACAAAGAAACATTGGTAGAAAAAGGGTATTCTCAGAAGGAAGGTAATGATTTCCATGAAATTTTTTCAGCAGTTGTTAAGCTTGCTTCAATTCGTATTGTGTTAGCACTATTTGCTTTACTTGATCTTGAGTTAGAGCAACTAGATGTTAAAACAACATTTTTACATGGAGATTTGGATGAGAATATATATATGGAACAACCAGAAGGGTTTGTTCAGGATCACAATGATTTTTTTTTTTGCAAACTCAAAAAGTCATTGTAAGGCCCGAGGCAAACTCCCAGGAAATGGTACAAGAAGTTTGATTCCTTCATGGCGAGTCACAATTTTACAAGAAGTGAGTATGACCATTGCGTTTACTTTAAAAAGTTGGAAAATAACATATTCATTATTTTGGTGTTATATGTTGATGATATGCTTGTAGAAAGCAAAAAATTGGTTGAAATCAACAAGTTAAAGGATCAATTGGCTAGGACATTTGATATGAAGGATCTAGGAGTAGCAAAACAAATCTTCGAGATGAAGATACACAAAGACATGAAAAATGGTAAGCTGTGGTTATCACAACATAAGTATGTGGAGAAAATATTTATGAGATTCAATATGAATAATGTGAAACCAATAGAAATCTCTTTGACTTCACATTTCAAGCTTTCTTCAAGTTTATGTCCTAGTAATGATGAAGAAAATGAATATATGTCTTGTGTACTGTATGCTAATGTAGTGGGAAGTTTGATGTATGTGATGGTAAGTACTAGGCTAGATATTTCACATGAAGTTGGTGTTGTCAGTAAAATACATGAAAAATCCAAGTAAAGAGCATTGGGAAACAATGAAATGGGTGCTTCAGTATCTTAAGGGCACACGTAACTATTGTATCACCTATAATGATTGTAGTGATTTAGTTTGTGGCTATTTCAATTCAGATTTTGTAGGTGATTTGGACAAAATAAGATCCACTTCAAGATATGTCTTTACTCTTGCAGGGGGACCTCTTAGTTGGATGTAAAAGCTTCAAAACATTGTTTCTTTATCCACTACATAGGCATAATATATAGCTGCTTCACATGCTTGCAAGGAGACAATTTGGTTAAAATGTTTGATGGGTGAGTTTGGAAGGATGTAGGAAAAGGTAAAACTATTCTGCGATAGTCAAAGTGCTATTCATTTGGCTAAAAATCCATCATGTCACAGTAAGACAAACAATATTCCTATTAAATACCATTTTGTAAGACAAGTTATTGATGAAGGTGGAGTGTCTCTGGAAAAAGTTCATACTCAAGAGAATTGTGATGAATAAATTTGGGCATGATATTTAGATAAATTGTTGTCAAGGTGGAGATTAATGAAATGGTGTCAACCAATTTACCATGAATTTAGATATGGGCAGATTTCATATCTCCTATTTTTCTGCATTTAGTTGAACAAATCAACTAAAAATAGAATTGGTTAGGTGATCATTAATTGTATTTTTTGAAGATATGCTATTATCTATGTAAGCCCGTAGAGGCAAAGTGAGATGTGTGTGAGAGATGGTTGTAAACGGAGTTTGGATATTGTAATTCTCCCTTGAACAATACAAAATTCATTTATCATTTCCCCATGAATGTTTCCCTTTTAAAGGGTTTTACCACATAAATTGTTGTGTTTTGTGTGTGATTGTTGTTTTCCTGTGTTATTTTCTATTGAATCTTGTCCTGTTTTTTTATTTCACTACCCAACAATTGCATGTAGTCTTTGTGTGTGACAATAAACATGCATATGCTATCAATCCAAGGTTTATACCATAAGAGAAAAACATGTTTATGCTTCCACTTGTGACAGAGAGAGGTACATATGGAAGCGAAGACAAACTCTTTTCTCAGAGAAAGATGGATTTAAACTCTCTGAAAGTGGAGAATATGATAGCAAATGAAATTCGAAACATATTAATGTGAATACACCACCTCCCACAAACTTGAATTTCAATAAGGCCAAGATGCTCCCATTGTATATTGAGATGACAGTGGCTTCCAAGAAATTTATATACGAAGACATCCCCTTCCGGAGCACATTCTAAATTCCCAAATGAAATAAGTCTTGTTCTCATATGTGGAGAGTGTTGTGCAACAGAAGCATAAACAAGTATAGAGAAACATGAATTCAAGTATATAATAGAAATCACACAACAAACACCATGATTTTACGTGGTAAAACCCCCAGGGCAAGGGAAACATCCACGATACAATGGAAATGGCATTATATTGTTTAAAAGGAGATTACAACCAACCAACATCCTGGAGAGGGCTTGAAGCCCCTTTCTCACAATTTGCCTCTCAAGCATACATATTTATACAACCTCTCCTTCAATTATACAAAATTTATTACATTAATTTCTCCCCCCTTCTTTTGTTGATTAGTTTTAACTAAATCAAACAATAGAATATTTTTGAGGAAATCATGAACCACTTTAACCACAATTGGTTAATTGGTTTTCATATTCCAACAATCTCCACCTTGACAATCAATTTACCTGATACCATTCCATTGTTCATTCATCACCTTCTTGCAAGCTAAAGATAGGTGATACTAGTGCTTCCAAAACTGAAGCACCCATTTCACTACTCCACCTGGATTTGTCATGTGACTATTGACAACACCAACTGCATGTGAAATATCTCATCCTTTCATCACAATCATCAATATTTCTACTAACACACTATACACAAGACATATAACCCTTTTATTCTTCATCACTTGGACACAAACTTGAAGAAAACTTATAATGGAAAGCCAAAAAAATATTTTACCAGTTTCACATCATTCATACTAAATTTCCTGAGTATCATTACCATGTACTCAAGTTGTGATAACCCAAATATTACCATCAATCCCGTCTCTGTGAATTTCTATGCTCAAGATTGTTTTGTTGCTCCCAGATCCTTCATATCGAACGCTCAAGTCAATTGAGCCAACCTGTTGATCTTAACCATGCTACTGCTTTCTATAAGCATATCGTCAACAATTTAAACACCAAGATGGTGAGTACCATAAACACAATGGTTACATTCACTTCTTGTAAATCTTGGCTCACCATGAAGGAATCAAATTCTTGTACCAATTTCTTGGATGCGCTTTCCAGGCCATATAATGAACTCTTGAGCCTGTAAACAAATATTTTGTTGCAATCCTGAACACCTTCAGTGTTCCACCTTGAATATTACATTCGAAGAGCTTAGCACAATATAGCCAAGAATGCCAAATGAGCCTTCATTTCTCATCTCCAGGCCTATTTACAATGGAGTCTCAATGCTCCACCTTGACATGAACATTCCCTTGAACAAATCCGGCCAAGCCAACCAAGTAATCTTTTGTCCCTTACCTCCAGGCCCATTTACAATGGATTTTCACTTAGCCTTTGAATAGACATCATTACATGAAATATCATGGGCACCATACCACGATATACCCAAAACACATGGACCCGAAAAAACCACTTTCTTTGACCTAAAAGCAGATTTAAATCATTACCTCTTTCACCGAGTCAAGGTTAACCCAACATACATGCCCCCCCACATATTCAATCTACCTAAATATATGTCTAGACTTTTCATAGGTGACCTGATAAACCAGAGGTACACATGCCTATCCAAGTCTTACAAACATATGCCCATTTACATGCAATCAAGAATTTCTACAACTCCAAAGTAAACAATTTTATTTTTATTTTTTATTTTTTATATATTTTTATTATTTCACGATGACTCAACCATCACCGCCCTACACCTTCTATGCGAACACAGGTGGAGAGACACAAAAAACAGACAAAACTTCATCAACCATACATGTAGCTGAATTTTCTACTATTGTGGAGTCCTCTTTGGATGCTTGTTGTCTTTTCCAACAATCCTTCTTGAGATGCCCAGATTTTC
This sequence comes from Picea sitchensis, assembly GCA_010110895.2. Classification (NCBI taxonomy): domain Eukaryota; kingdom Viridiplantae; phylum Streptophyta; class Pinopsida; order Pinales; family Pinaceae; genus Picea; species Picea sitchensis. The sequence continues at coordinate 67,640 of SNQJ01S0037737.1, forward strand.
CACAAAACCAACATTTTACCTTACCCTTATTGTCTTTTGACTTAGACCTGTTTGTACCTTTCTGATATTTCCCTCCTTCTGTAGATCGACCTTTGACCACCATTGCTTATGCTATTGAGGTTTCTTTACTGGATCTTTTCCTCATCTCCTCAAACAAAAAATCTCCCACAACAATATCATAATCAATGGTATCTGTTGTGCTAAACCACATAGTTGTGACTAGATGATCCCAAGAATCAGGTAATGAACACATGAGCATAACCGCCTTGTCCGCATCTTCGAACTTTACTTCCATATTGGTTAATTGACAAATCAGAGTATTGAAGACATTCAAGTGATCAGTAATTTTTGTACCTTCTTTCATCCGCAAGCTGTACAACTGCCTCTTTAAGAAGATTATGTTTGACAAGTTCTTTGTCATATACAGATTCTCCAGTTTGTCCACAAACCTGTTGTCGTCCTCTCTTCAGCAATGTTAAACAACACCTCATCTTCCAGACACAAATGAATAGTACTGAGGGCTCTTGCATCTAGATACTCCCAGTCCTTGTCTGTCATGCTTACTGGTTTCTTTGTCTTTCCAATCAAGGCCTTTTGCAATCCTTTTCGCACAAGCAGATCTTGCATCTTGACAGTCCATAGCACAAATCTGTTCTTACCGTTGAATTTCTCCACTTCAAACTTAGAACTCTGCAATTTCTCCATTAGCAGAAAAAACTCCAAAACCACTGATTATAAAACCAAGCCTTTATATGGAGGAATGATCTTATTCAATGTTGAACAACAATTTTAAAAGGTTTAATCCAAAAACCTTTTAATAATATATAAAAGAGACCACCTCAAATATATTTTATAAAGCATCCACTCATGAGATAAAACTATTCTTTATAAATATATTCACCTCACCTTCTATTAAAACATCCTCCACTCTTATGTGATTCTTTTAAAATAATATCTCGTGCTTAATGAAAATTCAACTGTCATATAAACATCATAACTTCATACCACCTTCATCGTTCTCTTCACAAGGATACACCAACGCCATGCTCTAAGATGCAAGAGCGACGATAACAAGTTTATCATATTTATAGCACCCGTTGCACAACGCAAGGATTGATTATCGCCCCTGTTGAATGGATCGACGTGCGATGGAAAATATTTATCATTCCTTTTACATCAATCACTCAGTCATCATATCTATATAAAATGACTTTCCACAGGTATCGACGCCCAACAAAACATACAACATACGGATCACCCAACACAACGTAAGGCACGTTGGGGCTAAAAAACCCTGCAAAAAATTCATCCTGCACATAGATTGGACATGAGTTTCACTTTCCTGCACATGGATTTCATTCTTTAATTGTTAGACTGAATCTCCAAGCTTCAATTGAATTCACCTTCACACACTAGATCTCACTCAACTCGGTTCACCATCTTTGATACCACTTTTTTTGCAGGAGAAGCATAAACAAGTACAAATAAACATGAATTCAAGTACATAATAGCAATCACACAACAGACACCATGATTTTACGTGGTAAAACCCCTAGGGTGAGGGAAACATCCACGCGACAATGACAATGGAATTATATTTCTCAACAGGAGATTACAACCAACCAAAAACTCGGAGAGGGCTTGAACCCCCTTGCTCACAATCTTCCTCTTAGGCATACATATTTATACAACCTCTCCTTCAGTTATACAAAACTGATTACATTAATTGCCGCCCCCTTCTTTTGTTGATTAGTTTTAACTAAATCCAACAATAGAATATTGTTGAGGAAATCATGAACCACTTTAACCACAATTGGTTAATTGGTTGTCATATTCCAACAGAGAGTGGTGATAGACAATCCATATATATTTTAATGTTCCCGAATGTGGATAGCGATGAAAAATGGCCCATCATATACGATGGTGACTTGTATTATTTTCATGTTGATACAAACATAAATGGTGGAGTGTGCATGTTAAATGTGGAGTTGAATGATGTGAACACTAGAATAGTGGAAGAGGGAGAATGGGGTGATTTTGTGGAGGATTTGGAGGAGGTCGAGGACAACAACAACGACCATGAGGATGACATCGATTACCCTGAATTGCCTAGCCATGACCAATTAATCTCAAGCTCCATCAAAGTATTTTAGTCCACCTCTTCAGGGAAGATACAACACATACTAAATTTGGAGAAGTCGCTACATGAACTCTATTGGTTCACGGTGGTGAAAAATGGCCCTATCTATGGGTATGAATCAGTGAGGGGAAAATTTGTGAGGTGATTCTGATTATGAGCATGGTTGGAATTTGAAATAATTCCGCCTTTCAAATGTGACTGTATTAATTTTGATTACAGACTGCTTTTCAAATAAAAATGCTACATAATTGGATTGTGGAATTCCATTTTTATTATAAGTAATGATATATGATTTTTTATTTGATGAAATAGTGAACCATTAATATGAAAAGTTAAGTTAAGCAATGAGACTATTAATTAAAAATTGTCTATTGAATGGATATGAGAGTAGATCACTCGTGGCTAATTCTTTTATAAATTGAATTAAATTTCATATTTTGTATTGCCGTGCTATTTTATTTTATCTATCTATACTTAGTTTCGTAGTTAGTGTCTATCTTTTTTTAGATTTCCATAATTAGTATCTATTCTTATTACCTATTTTATTTATCTATGTCTCTATATTTTCCAGGTTATAAAGTTTGGAAGTACCTTGATAAGTAGCACATCATTAAATATTGTCTATTGAATGGATATAAGATTAGATCAATCATTGCTAATTCTTTTATAACTTGAATTAAGTTTCATATTGTGTATTTTCATGTTATTTTATTCTATCTATTGGAGTTACTTCACACACCTAGGATTTATTTTTCCTAAGGTTATTCCTTGTTTATTAGTCATTATCCAGTCTCCTATATTTTAGGGGAGAATATTCCACCTGGAGAATATTCTCTTTCAGTTGACACTTCAGTTTGACTAGTTGAGTTGAGTTT